>CACVKI010143899.1:0-14739 GCA_902732785.1 Trichogramma evanescens | reverse complement strand
AACAGTGCAGGTTAAGATCGCCATTTGATTTGATGTTTCCAATATTGGAACAATCTTTGATTTCGTTGATCCTTTAATGGAACGCGCAAATTTTGCATCTGTTCCATTATTAGGTACCAAAGATACTTTGTTAATATTACTTATATAAATAAATAAGAAAATTAAGGACTACTTTAAACACAGTGATTTCGATATTACAGGTACAGCGCATCTCATGATAAGTTTGTTTTAAGGTTTTATCAATTTTTCAAGTAGATACACGTGTTTGAAAAAAAGTTGCCTCAAAACCGTTCCATAATTGGTGTTTTTACCTCCTAGCCAGGATTATACAAGCACTTTAAACTCTACTTAGTATTTCTCACATAAAGTATACTATTTTTTATCAAAATACGCGCGGAAAAATCTTAAAATCGACTTCCCACATGCTTCGATAAAGTAGTACATTTCTTAACCGATTCGGGTGGTTGTCTATCTTGCATGAGTGCCGATCTGTTACGTGTTAGTGCGTTTCAGCATCTAGTGCAGGAAGTCGATTTTAATAATTTTCCGTGCGCTATGATGAAAACATATTTGGACTCTTGATTTTACCAATAATCAGCAGTATACAGTTATAGAAAATAAATTATAAAATCACGTCGATAGATCATAAGATTGTGCAGTACATATATATGGGTCAAAATAATACTTTTTTAAATTTTCGTCCGCACGTATGTCACCGATCTTGACGCGCTTTTTGTATGTTATAGTACATGATAAAAAAGTGCCAAAACCAAAATTTTAGACTCCCTACCCCCCTACTCCCCTATAAACGTCCATTTTCTATCTATATTTTTTCTGAAGCCCTGAAGCAATTAAAAAATCTGAAAAAATTCAGAAAAATATTTTCCAACTATCCAAACCACCTTGAATTTTTTCAGATTTTTTTGAGTGCTACAGGCCTTCAGAAAAAATCATTGAAAATTTTGAAAATTTATATACGGCGTTAGGATGCAATAACTTTTTCGAAAATTTTTTCACTTTCTTATTTCATTAAAAAAAGTAACCTCAAATTTTTCCAAATTTTTTCAGAGATGTGAACGCACCTTTTGTAGCCAAAAACCCCTTTTTTTAACGAAAATAATTTTTTTAAGGCGATACGGAGCCTCGAAAAATTTGGAAAAATTTTTTTCTTGTTTTTTTCATCAAAATATATTACCTTGAATTTTTTCAGAATTTTTAAATTGAAGGCGATAGCTTCTAGAGCCGAAAAATGCTGTGTTTAACAAAAAAAGGTTCCTAGAACCCGATGGTTCCGGTAAAAAAATTTGATAATATTTTTTTTTGAATTCCTTGTCAAATTTTAATAAAATTTGCCTGTTTCAAATTTCCGATTGAAGCCTCCTAGCTCAATCTAGAGCATCAAAAAATATTTATCATTTCTTAATGTTTCAGAAACGTCTTCAGAATTTTGCATTAATCTATTTTGATGCTCTAGATTGAGCTAGGAGGCTTCTATCGGAAATTTGAAACAGGACCATCGGGCTCTAGGAACCTTTTTTGTTAAACATAGCATTTTTCCGCTCTAGAAGCTATCACCTTCAATTTAAAAATTCTGAAAAAATTCAAGGTAATATATTTTGATGAAAAAAACAAGAAAAAAATTTTTCCGGATTTTTCGAGGCTTCGTATCGCCCTAAAAAAATTATTTTCGTAAAAAAAAAAGGGGTTTCTGGCTACAAAAGGTGCGTTCACATCTCTGAAAAAATTTGAAAAAATTTGGTTACTTTTTTTAATGAAATAAAAAAGTGAAAAAATTTTCGAAAAAGTTATTGCATCCTAACGCCGTATATGAATTTTCAAAATTTTCAATGATTTTTCTGAAGGCCTGAAGCACTAAACAATCTGAAAAAATTCAAGGTTGTTTGGATTGTTGGAAAACATTTTTCTGAATTTTTTCAAATTTTTTAATTGCTTCAGGGCTTCAGAAAAAATATAGATAGAAAATGAACGTTTATAGGGGAGGAGGGGGGTAGGAAGTAGGAGGGGGTTTAAAATTTTGGTTTTGGCACTTTTGTATCATGTTCTATAACATACCAAAAGCGCGTCAAGATCGGTGACATACGTGCGGACTAAAATTTAAAAAAGTATTATTTTGACCCATATACATTAGACGTAGTCGTTTTTGCAAAAAATTTTTGTATCGCCTGGGCTCATGGCTAACCTGAAAGTTCAAGATTTCAAATAAAAAAAGGCGGGCTCCAGAGGTCAAAAAAGTGACGGGAACCGTTGTCGATAGGCTGTTGAAGTTTAAAAACATGCTTCGGAAATTTAGCAAAATCGCTCTGAAAATGGCAATCATCTAATAGATTGCTAACATTGCTCTAAGGGTAAAATTTATATTGATAAGACGTTTTCTTCCGTAATTTTGTATGTAGAATCGAATCCCGTAGTCAGTTTCGACCAGGGAACGATTTCATTGAAAAAAATGCACTCATTAGATATCTTTATTCTGCCTAAAAAACAAAAAATCATCTTGTAAATGTTTAAAAATGAACAGAAAAAATCTAAAAAATTTTTTGATACTGCTAAAATTTAGGATTTTTTGTGGCAAATCCAACGGTATATATTATTATGTGCTTAAAGATTATTTTCATATAAAAATGAACAATTTTATCCCGAAAAACGACATTATAAAAAATTGAAAAATCGAAATGCATATTCGTTTCTTCAAGAAAATGGCTAAGTATAATCACCCATAAAAAAATTACATGTGACTATCTGATAGGTTTTTGTCTCACCTTTCCAACGTCGTTTTCAGATTTTAAAAATCCGCTAATTTCGCTGAGATACAGCGATTTTTTTACGATTCGTTTTTTTTAGCTTAAAATTCAACAATCAAAAAAGTTTGTTTTTCGATGAGTCTAGCTAAATCAGAATTATTGAATTTTAAGCTAAAAAAACGCATCGTAAAAAAATCGCTGTATCTCAGCGAAATTAGCGGATTTTTAAAATCTGAAAACGGCGTTGGAAAGGTGCGACAAAAACCTATCAGATAGTCACATGTAATTTTTTTATAGGTGATTATACTTCGCCATTTTCTTGAAGAAACGAATATGTTTTTCGATTTTTCAATTTTTTATAATGTCGTTTTTCGGGATAAAATTGTTCATTTTTATATGAAATTAATCTTTAAGCACATAATAATATATACCGTTGGATTCGCCACAAAAAATCCTACATTTTAGCAGTATCAAAAAATTTTTTAGATTTTTTCTGTTCATTTTTAAACATTTACAAGATGATTTTTTGTTTTTTAGGCAGAATAAAGATATCTAATGAGTGCATTTTTTCCAATGAAATCGTTCCCTGGTCGAAACTGACTACGGGATTCGATTCTACATACAAAATTACGGAAGAAAACGTCTTATCAATATAAATTTTATCCTTAGAGCAATGTTAGCAATCTATTAGATGATTGCCATTTTCAGAGCGATTTTGCTAAATTTCCGAAGGATGTTTTTAAACTTCAACAGCCTATCGACAACGGTTCCCGTCACTTTTTTGACTTCTGGAGCCCGCCATTTTTCATTTGAAACCTTGAACTTTCAGGTTAGCCATGAGCCCAGGCGATACAAAAAATTTTTGCAAAAACGACCCGGTCTAATATGCATGCTACCCTGATGAAAATCTACTTTTTGCTTAACTATTGGTGCAAAATAGCTTATTTTCGGGCACTTTTCGACCATAAACCCACCAGTTAATGCTTCGTACTGAAATTTTGATTTATTGGTCTTGAAATTTGTGTTAGGTGTTAGACATATTAATCCTCAAGTATAATTTATAAAATTTATTAACTTCAGAGCACAAATATTAAAAAAAAAACGAATTATTGAAGTGTCCGATAACTATAGAAGTGAACATTTCAACTTGTGTCTAGTTTTTTGACACTAGGTAGTCTGAAAAACTTTACTTTCAACATTTTCAAAATAACAACGTTGCAAAATAAATTGTTATGATAACATACAATACATATACTAAATTATGTTTTTTTAATTGATTGACTAATCACGGTTTTAATATATTTGGACTCGTAATATCCGAAAGCTAGCTAGTATTCGATTATTAGCAGTTTGTGCCCGACATTCAAAATACGAATGTTTATTTCAGTTTAGAAACATTTTTAAGAGTTTATCAATTTTATCAATTTTGGTTGAAAATTTCAGCTGGTTTTTAGTTTAAAAAAATTTTTTTAATAGTGAATGATATTGTATCTAGTACTAAATGAAACTAAAACATCATAAACTTTTATAAACCTTTAAATGAGTCCAAAATCCGACTTTTTTTATTTTATAATTTTATAAACGCGTATAAAAATTTTTAAAAGTTTATAGGGTAGAACTGCCAGTAATCAGACACTAGCTAGTTTTTACGACCCTACCAGTAAAACATATTTATAACGCTACGCTATAGGCAACCGATTGAAAAAATATGATGCAAGTAGTATATTTATTATAAGTTATCATAAAAAAATGTTTTCGAACGTTGGTACGACACCTAAATAAAAAGTGTAATTATACGCGCTTTTAGTATAGTTATCGAACAATTCGATAATTTTTCTTTTTCAATGTTCGAGCCCTGAAAATTTATAAATTTTATGAACTATAGTTGAAGATTGATACATCTAACACCTAATACAAAATTCAAGATCAATACATCGACATTTTGGTACGAAGCATCGACTGAGGGATTAGTGACCGAAAAAGAGATTTTTGGAACTGTAAAATACACTTTTGTGAGTTTGATTTTCGACTTTTGCAAAATCACAATTTTAAGAATGTTTGGACTTTTCAAAAGAATCAGTCAAACTTTACAATTTTTCTTATCGAATGGTGTATTTTTAACGTGGCTAAAGTAAGTAAGCAAGCTTTATAACTGCATACAAGGTAAAAGTTTTCCGAAAACTAGCTTACGCTATAATATTTTTTGTCAATCTAATAAATCCGAAAAAAATTCCTTGCTGCTTTCTGCATTGCATGTTCATTCAATGATTGGTTTTTAATGTCAATCACACGTTCGCGATAAGCAATGGAAGCTATTTGTTTTCAGATAAGATTCATTATCGACATGCAAATGATCGTTTTCACGATGGGCTCCGACTCCGTGTGGCATGCATAAATCAAAGCCGATCGATAGATCAACACGTTTCATATGATCACGAGTAAACTTATCGCGTTTTAACTATAGAAATAATGTCGATAGAAACATGTATTTGAAACTTATTGGAACGGAACTTGTTAAAAAGACCAAGAGCAGCCACGAGACAAAATAATAGATAAATATATTCATAAATATAGATACATTTGCAGGTCAATATAGTTGTTCTACTAATAGCAATTTCAAAATAGTTGTATACAAGTCAACTGGCATTAGCGATCGCTGCTCCCTAAAAGACGGTAGCTTTTTGCACTGTGCAAGCCTCAACCAGTATTGTTGTAAAAACATACAGACGTACAAATAGCGTTTTATGAGTAAATTGTAAAGCCGCGCGGGAGCGACTTCTTCACCGCCTCTTAATCATATCAGCGTTCGTCACGAGTCAACGAGTCTCGACGTGTCTGCAGTCTTACAGAACTCGAAATTTAATCGTATCGGGCAGTTTCAGCGTTCAGCAGCTTCAGCGCCCAGCGGGCGTGAACAAAGACACCAGTGCTCTGAGTGCTCACTGCTCACTGCTCTTCGATTAGTATTATATATTATTTCGACTCGTCGCCCAATGGTGGCTGCAGTGTTGTGCCGTGAACTGCAATTTCAGAGCAACAGTAGTATATAGTTTAGTGCACGAGTTGTACGAGGAATCTTCAATTGACTACGACGACGACGACGACTTTTCATCGATACAAAAACTTGCATCCTCTTTTACTATATATAGTCATTTGTGTTGCTAGCCGGCTAGCACTTGAAAACGATGGCTGTAGCTACTAGGGCTCTGTCCAAACTCACTTCAGGTCTGTCAATCTTATAAATTCGTTTGCATACATGTCTTTCCTTTTTTGTACTTCAATCTAACTTATTGTAATATATGTAACAGGCCATATGCGAAAATCACATTTTTTCCCATACTCTGTAGCCATTTCTTTGCGTAACCTTGTACTCCGACGTTTCACCTTCAACTAGGTCATTTGAACTCATTTTTTTTTATCAATTATTATGTAAGATAATGAATTGTTATCACAAGTATTTTGTGGATGGTCCAATATATCAAAGCTTTCTATTAACATCATTTTTGTACTCTCACTTATTAGTATTTCTAATGTTGCATTGCAAAACTTTTTCTAAACTTGTTATAAGAGTCATGATGATAACTTGATTAATGACAATAAATAATCCTTTGATATTTGATCATCATTCAAACTATTATTATTTGACGTCTTACCCTTGCACATCAAAGTTATTAGTATTTTGTCCCTAGCCCCCTTGGATTCAACTCAATTTGAGAACCTTGATCTCAAATCTTAGCCAAGTAAACTACTTCATTCTTTCAGATTATCTGTAGAAGTTGCCTGCAAGTAGTTTTTTGTTTTTTTTTTGTAGTTGTTATGTCTACAATTTTATCTATAAAACTTCATGGCTTAACCTTCAGCTATTTTCAGCATTGAACATTACTAATATTGGTAGGGGAGATATTAAAAATGTTGAGTGTGCTAATGAAGGTCACCACTTTTTTGTTTTAGTTGGGAGTCGTGGCAGTTTGCTGCGTTCGCAGATAAGATTCAATTACACAGAAACCAGAAAAAATCTGAAAATCAATTCTGAAACTAAAGTTATTTGCCAAGGATTTACTGGTAAACAAGGAACTTTTCATTGCCAGCAAGCTCTAGATTATGGCACTAAAATAGTGGGTGGTGTCAATCCAAAAAAATCTGGAACAGAGCATCTAGGTAAACCTGTTTATAAAAATGTTCAAGAAGTGAGTATAATAATACCAATAATTATACAAAATTATTTATCTTATCTTAAGCTTATTTTCTTATACCAATAATAAAATTTATTTAGTAAGTTGATATAATTTAATAAAATATTAAAGAATAATTTATATATAATCTTTGTTTTTTGAAGTACACATTATATACACATAAAAAATGATGATCCATTATTAAAAACCAAGAGTCAGTAGAAAACTTACCATTATGTACATCATTATTTTTGTTAGGCAAAAGCAGCAACTGGAGCTAGTGCCTCAGTTATTTATGTACCACCACCCGCTGCGGCTGCAGCAATTATGGAGGCTATGGATGCAGAAATGCCATTGATTGTTTGTATCACAGAAGGTGTACCTCAACATGACATGGTAAAAGTTAAGCGACGTTTATTAGAACAAAACAAATCTCGACTCATTGGACCTAATTGTCCAGGAATTATTGCTCCAGAACAGGTAAGTTATAATAAAGTTATAAAATAGCTGAAAAAACTTTATGAAATGATTATTCATTTCAGTGTAAAATTGGTATTATGCCAGGACATATTCATCAAAAAGGCAAAATTGGCATTGTTTCCAGATCTGGAACTCTAACTTATGAAGCTGTGAATCAAACAACATTGGTAATATATCATGTAAAATGCTTCTTTTCTTTATACTTATATAACTCTCATAATTATATAATTTTTAGACTGGCTTGGGACAAACACTATGTGTTGGTATTGGAGGTGATCCATTCAATGGTACTGATTTTATTGACTGCCTAGAAATATTTTTGCAAGATCCTTGCTGTGAGGGTATAATCATGATTGGTGAGATTGGAGGAAGTGCAGAAGAAAGTGCAGCTGAATACCTAACTCAACATAATACAGTTAGTAACTTTAATTCAGTTTTTTTAATGTGCAATCTATAAAATTGTTTTAAATCAATTATTTAATTTGAAATGTTAGGGATCTAATGCAAAACCAGTAGTATCATTTATTGCTGGCATCACAGCTCCTCCAGGTAGAAGGATGGGACATGCTGGAGCTATAATTTCTGGAGGAAAAGGCGGAGCTCAGGACAAAATCAATGCTCTAGAAAAGGTAAGGCATTAAAAGCATACTCTTAATGTTTAGTCAAGTGAAAAGCTCTATGTTAATATGTTTGTCAAATTCTTAGGCTGGTGTTATTGTTACAAGAAGTCCTGCTCAAATGGGAAATACACTTTTGAAAGAGATGACTCGTCGTGGTCTTGTTTGAATAAAGATTTATTGTTAACTCTCTGCTTTTTTCAAAAAGCCATAGTAATTTATCTCAGTGTCCATGTATACTCATCAAATTATTAAGAAAATATTGTTATCTGAGAAATTGTCATTTGAAATATTAATTATAATTAAAACAATATTAAATAATGCAGGGAAGTGAAACTATTGTAAGTATTATTGTATCTTGTAAGAAGTCATGGTTGTTACTTTATAAAATATACTATCAACTGGCTTCCACTGTTGAAGTTGAAAGCAAGCACTCCATTTCATTTTTACAAATGTACAGTACTCAATTTAATGAAATTGTTTAAAAGAATATTTGTTATTCATAGTTCAATTATGAAATAATTTACTGCTTTTGCACATAAAGCTTCTTATGAGACTTAACTGCAAGGTCTGTTTAAAATAATTTGATGTTGAATCTAATAAGTCAGAAAAGCTATCTGCATATAATGTATGCGATTTTACTGTAAATTATGGCGAATAAAAAGTTATATTTATTGAACTGAACATGGATTTGTGTATGCTTAATTTTCATAAATTTATGTAATGATAAAATAATGTATTAAAAAGTTATAGCTTTAATCTAGTATTTTCAATACATAGAATGAAAAATTACAATATATATTCATTTGAGACTAAGGAAATCCCATTAATTTATTTACAACATTTGCTATAGCATGACTTTTATCCCCGGGAAAAGTTTTCAATTCCGATAATTTCATTGTTATTATTAGTTCCAATAGATTTTTGCAATTTGAGTAGTACAAATAACCATCATTACAAAGCTGTTTGGCAAGTTCTACTTGGTGATCATTCATTAAAAAGTTATTAGTGACAACAATTAATGGTTTTTTCAAGTCTAAAGCTTCTAAGCAGCTTCCTGCTCCAGCATGACTAATAATTAAATCAGCAGATTTCATTGTTTCACGTAAAGAAGGTTTTAAAGAGAATGCTTCAATATAAGAAAATCCACACCTTGGAGAACAATTAGGAACAAACTGACTTTCTCCAATTTGCATGATTAAACTTTTATATCCTCTTGCATTCAGTTGCTATAAAAAGCAATAAAAAAAATAAAGTAAATTTCAATAGACAAATAAGTAAACGATGATAATAACAAATTTACTGACGTGTAAAATTTCATCTGAAGTAACTGTAATAATAAGATCATCAAATGTTGTTGTTCCAACAGTTACAAATACTATTTTGTTTTCCATTTTCTGAAAAAAAATACACAATGGTTGCTTATAGATGTAGATACTCGTTTTTTTACATGCATGAAGTTTCATGAATTTTGAACGAAAACAAAATGGAACAATTATCACAATTTTTGTTCAGAAGCAGAATTATTTTTCACGAAATGGTTCATTCACGCCATGTAAATGCAAAACAATTTTAAATGATTATAATAGCCGTTTATCATAAGTATGCAAGGTTTTTAATTATAAAACAAATCGAATGAACAATCACATAGAAAGTAAGTGTGATCGGTACTCTAAAGCGTTAGATATTAATAATTATAGATATATTAAATTATGAATAGGGAACAATTATAGACTAGCAGACGAAAAACTGCTGTCACACAGTGACACAGGTCACGCTGGTGACTGGCTGGACTAGTTGTAGTTGGCAAACGAGTTTTAAGTACCAACCTGAGTATATATTTACGTGTAGATTGCTGCATACAAAACGAGTATCCTATTTCAATGAGTCATAAAAGCTACAGTACACTTGCAAACTTTCTTTGCCGAATGACAACGAAGGACTGTTGTGGGTATGGGTACTTAATGCAGCAATATATATAGGTATGAACATGTAGTAGAGACTAAGGTGTGCGAATTGCGATATATATCCACTACCTACAGCGCCGCGGCGTCCGGCATGGGCATCCGGCATTAGAGTCTTCACTCGAGCAGCCGAGATTATAGCGTCTCGCGAAATCTTTAGTGGCCAGACTACTCGTCGGTTAACATTTCATGACTAAAGTGGTCTAAATAAAATTTTGCCGCGAGAAGAATTGAATAAATAGTTTAATTTGTCTACAGATTGAGCTAGTTGGCATTGCAGTAGATATACTTGATAGCTTAATTTTACATTGAAGGTCTACGCCATCATCAACTTGTATTCGTATATACTGAAATTTAAAGTTTACGGAAAAAAGCCAAATCACCACGAGAGAATTGAGACGGGTCAGAACAAGTGCAGCTTGTTGCAGTGGCAAATTATTCATCGAATTTATTCCTACAGCGCTATGACTCCTGTTCGTTATACACGAAATCTCTTCCTTCGGGGAGTCAGCGTTATTTACTTGTTTGCCTTCCTCAGTTTCTACGTTCAGATTCCAGGTAAGACAGATACAATACGACAGATCAAATTGTTGTGCTTAGAAATGATGAATCGGGCGGGCGATAAGTTGCGATAGACTTATAGTCCTTAGTATTTTTCGCCGCAGTGGACGGCTCTTATTCATTCAAACCAAAGGTAGACTTTGCAACTTGAAGCTAAAAAGTAAGGCAAACTTTTCATTGATTCGAGATCGATACTTGCTTTAATTAAGATTCATGTTTCTTTCTTTTTGTTACTAAATAACGAATCGATATATATCTTAAATTACACTCTTATGCAATTAAAACTTATATCATCTCATTTTTATTGATGAGCTCATAGTCATTAAATTAAATTATTTTATATCTAGGCATCCCTAAACATAATTTATTAAGGATTTATTCGTTTCATTTAGTTCCCTTTTTTATGACTGCATCGCTTTATATTGCTCAAGTACGAATTAAAAAAAAATGTTATATTTATGCCGAGATCAAATTACCAAAGTAATCATTGATCGAAAAAATGCATTCCAGTCTCACCTATAAATATCAAACCTCGAAATAGTAACATGTGATACGTATATAGCAAATCAATCAATTCGATTTTTACACCGCGGGATTATGACATTGTAAAAAGTATAATATTACTATTAATGTCCCAAGTAAATAATCTAACTCTTATTGATTAAATTTACATAAATTGATTATTATTACGATTACACATACATTTTTTTGGTCACAGAATACGATATTTACGCCGAATAGCGTTTTTCTCGATGCTCGTGAAAAAAATGCATAATTTTTTTTATCTCTATTTCGTAATAACTATATTTTTCAAATTATTCGATCGTTCTTGCAACATAATTTGTTTGTATCGCAACGCACGCAGAAATAAGAGATCTTGTTTAATACGCTTGGGCAATCATAAACAGATAAGACATAATTGAGTGAAATATATGAACCATGAAGCCGAGTAAAATTAAATATAATATTACATCATTTTAGGATTCTGAGAGTTTTTTGAATAAAAAATGAACAATACATGAAATACATCTCTAGTTGATTTCATTGACTTCAAATTTTGAATTTTTCTTTATAATATCTACTATATATTCTCTACTATGATTTTTCAATGTAAAGTATATATTCTTTACAGGACTTTATGGTGACAATGGGTTATTACCAGCAAGAATTCAACTTGATCTTACAAACCAAGCACCATTACTGAAGAAACTCCAAGAGCAACCAAATATTTTGTGGTTTGCCTCATATTTAGGTTTGAATGTAGAATATATGCTAGATTTAGTTACATTACTTGGGATATCATTTTCATTTCTTGGGTAAAAATGAATTTTTTTCTTAAATTAATGCACTTCAAGTAGTGTCTATTCATTTTTAATTTTATTTTTTCAGACTAGTGTCTCAAAAATTATGTACTGCACCTGTATTTTTCCTATTGTGGTCTTTTTATTATTCAATATACCAAATAGGAAAAACATTTATGTGGTTTCAATGGTAAGCAATTTCATTAGATATTTCGATTTTGCTTGGTATTAATCCGAACACAATTTATTTTTAAAAATTTATATAGGTTTATGCATAATTTATACAATTAATTTCATTTGCCTCATTAAATTATATTATTTTTATTTATTCATAATATAGGGATTTACTCCTACTTGAAACAGGAGTTTTATCAATTATAATTGCTCCTATCCGGTATAACAGTCGTTCAAGGAAAAGTGCTGCAAGCGATTCATTAAGATTTTGGACTATCAGATGGCTCTTATTTCGTCTTGTATTTACAACTGGTATCATTAAACTCATTTCTGGATGTCCACTATGGTGGAGTTTAGATGGTATTTATCTAGATTTTGAAAATATAAATTATATTATAATCAACATTAATGGTTATTAAGTGATAAAGCAATAGCATAGTTTTTCACTTTTGTTATAAACTTATTTTTCAGCTCTCAAAGTATATTTTCAGTCACAAGTCCTTCCTACACCATTAGCATGGAATGCTTATCAGTTACCAACTTGGTACTTACGATTCATCAATGTATTTACAAATATTCATGAAATAGTGATACCTTTTCTTTTCTTCATCCCTATAAGAATGATTCGAACAATTGCATGTATTCTATTGGTTAGTACTATTCGTAAATGTTTTGTTTAAATATCAAACTTATGGTGTGAAATTTAATGACATAGTTTTTGTTTCAAATTTACAGGTTCATCTACAAATTCATATACTTTGCACTGGAAATTATAATTTCTATAATTTATTGACAATAATCTTATGTTTATCATTATTAAATGACCAGTTTTTTTATCGAAAAAAATTCAAAAGTAAAAATTCTGAAATGTCTAGATATTTCTCCATATTTACTTGTATAGCCATTTACGTAGCAATTATATATGGTACTGTTGTCTTTTATAATCTCAAGTTCACTAATGAAATGACAATTTCTTCTAAAATTGGTAAAATAATTTGAGTTTAATCATTATCATCAAATTATAAATTTGTTATCAAATATTACAAACTTTTACTGTTACAGGTTTCACAAGAGATCAATTTGATCATGTTCTTGCTCGAGCTATTCCAATTTCTGTTTACATAGCTGTGGTATCTCTGGGTTTCACAGTAGCTAAGTCAATTACTCAATCAATTGTTGAATCCAAAGGATTAAAGAAAAAATTTACATCAACATTGACAACACTAATTTATGCAATAATTGTTACATTTTGGTTTACTCTTAGCATCGTGGGTTTCATCAGTGTTTTTTGTAAATGACTTCACGATACAATCTTAGTATACAATGAATTGCTTCTTCTAGGTTCCTTATATACAATCAGTAAATCCAAAGTTAAGTTCTAATCTTCCTACAGAACTAAAAAAAATTCATGCTAAACTTGACAGTTTTCATTTAGTAAATAGTTATGGCTTATTCAAAAAAATGACTGGAGCTACAGGTAGACCTGAACTTATAATTGAAGGCAGCAATGATATAAGTGGACCATGGAAAGAGTATCATTTCTTATACAAACCAGGAAATGTTAATAATTCTCTTCCATTTGTAGGTAAGTTTGCAAAATGAATCAAGCATTTTTTAATAATTTTTATTTGAATTATAAATAAATCAATACTCTTAGCACCGCATCAACCTCGTCTTGATTGGCAAATGTGGTTTGCAACAATGGGATCATATCATCAAAATCCTTGGTTGATGTCTTTGGCCTATCGTATCTTAAATGGACAACCTGAAGTTTTAGCTCTAATGAATGAGAATCACAATCCTTTTCGTCAGCATCCACCAAAATACCTTAGAGCTTACCTTTATAACTATACATACACGGTACCATTAAAAGGGTAATTTTTAAGTTAAATTTATTGTAGTTTAAATGAATTTCTAATAGTTTTTATTTTAATTTGTATACTATACAATTTTATTACAGAAAAAACTTGAATTCCTGGTGGGTGAGAGAAAGAAAAAATGAGTACTTGCCGATTTTCAGTCGAGATCATCCACCTTTGATTGAATATTTAACGAACATGAAAGTAATAATTTCAAGTAATAATCACCCTAAAGTAACAAATAAAACTCTCAAGATAGCATTGGATCTAATAAGATCTCTTGTGACTAAAGTTGAACCACCCCTCTTATTGTGGGGCTTTTTCACTGCTGGATGTGCAATAATAATGACTGGTTAATCATCATCTTCTAAAATTTGACAAAATGGTGGGTAAAAACTGATCTGTCATCAAAAGTGCAAAAAACTTTTTGATGAATTGACATAACTTTCTGTATGTGTATGTCAACTGTTATAGGCTCAACTGTCTAACAAGGAGAGCTTTTCAGGTCCGGGTCACAGATCTTTACCAAACTTTTTCGGGGGTCTTCTGGTACTCAATACTGAAGCTCCCTGTGCTTACTTTGATCCAATGGGCCTTAGGGCCCATTTTGTAGAGGATTTTCCACGTTATCAAAAAATCTTTGTTATTTTCTATATCGATATAGAAGTACTTAAACGAAAAAATGCAACGATCAAAAATTTTTAAATTTTTCAAAGAATCTGCTTGAATTTTTTCAGAATTTTTGGGACCATCTATAACTTAATTCATGAGGCCCAAATTTGACACTTTTTTAATAGATTTTAGGACTTCTTAAAGAGAGTGGTAGATGGTCCCAAAAATTCTGAAAAAATT
>CACVKI010143898.1:0-17576 GCA_902732785.1 Trichogramma evanescens | reverse complement strand
TAGCTCCGATGCGTGCGGTATGAAACGTCTATAAAAATCGAACATGCCAAGAAAACGACGAAGTCCTTGAGCCGTTTTTGGTGGAGGGTAGTCGACAATAGCTTGTATACGATCTTCCGGTGGACGAATACCATCAGCAGAGACTGAATATCCGAGAAAACGAACGGATGATTGACCTAAATGACATTTGCTCGCGTTGAGTACCAAGCCATATTCATGTAACCGAGTAAATAATAATCGTAAATGCTGCCTATGTTCTTCCTTAGAGCGTGAATAGACTAAAATATCATCGATGTAGACGTAGCAGAAAGGCAAATCTCGTGTTACATTATCCATGAAGCGCTGAAACGTCTGACCAGCGTTTTTCAATATAGGTTTTTCTATATTTTACACAATTTTTTATTCAAAATTATTGATTTTTTCATGGTAATAATGAAAAAAAATGTTTGCATTAGTAAATACAATTTTCAAAAATACAGCAATCAATTTTGAACATGTTCCGTTTCATTTAAAGTTTTCATGAGTCGAGAGATAACATTGCGGTTATATAAGACATTCCTGTTTTCATGACCTTAATTGTGTTACAAATCATTAATTATTAAGTCGAATAAGTAAACATTATAATTCTTACTATTGCAACTGTTTTGAAATTCAATATGATACCAGGCCCAGCAACCCATCCTGATGGTTTCTGGAAAAATATAACCAAAAAGAGCATCGTCATTGTCAGAAAACTTGGCATACAAAAGGGGCTTGGATGTATTATACGATAAATAATTCCAAACAAAAGGAAAGTAAACAAAGCTCGAAAAAGAAGCTACGATAAAACCTGTAAAAAATCAATCGTTATCAACTGAAACAAATTTTTATAAATATATGTAGGAATTTACAGAATATTATTTTGAAAATATGGTTGGCAGATTTCAACGATTTTAACCATAAATCATTTTCTACTGAATTTTCTCCTACATTACATAAATTCCAAATGGTGTGAATACAGTCTCGTAGCTTAAATATAGAATTGATTAATATTACTTTACTATTTAATAATCGGTGTAACAATATCTTACATTCTGACTATATAAAATTCCCATTGGATGTTGAATCATTACGACAATCGTTAAAGATAATTGAAAAATCATTTCAACTAAAATATATGAGTCAGTTTCTGAAGGATTTGTGATCTCTTCGTGGATGCATGCGAACTTTAAAGTATTTTTTTATCAGTAAATGAGCATTGGTATGATTAAATTTCGTATAGTGACAAAAAATTTTAACCATAGCGAACATTAATACGATTATACTTGTGTAAGACAAAATCCTGCCGATTAAATTAATTTTATAATTACTGTAAGGCCACCAAAAGATCAATTTGAATGTTATTGAGATCCAGTATGCATGTTTGGAAAAGAACTCTTCCACTTCTGCAGCAGTTTTTGAATTATCCATCGGAAAAAGTTTGTTATACATTTATTTATGAATCAATTCTATGCAGTTTTTCAATGTACGCAACACTGATTATTAAAAAATAAAAAAAAAAATATTCAACGATATTAAATATATTTTTGAAGAGTAACTTCTTATAGCTCGTTGGGTAAGGAAGTGAATTCTTTAAAAAAAAAAAGCGAGCCAGCGCGATAATCGTAGATTTTTGGTCTCAGTAGTACCTAGCGGATAGTGCTTGGCGTACAAACAATAACACATATCGTATATAGTATACGTCACTCAAGTTTCTGTAAAGCTCCGCGCTCGTGACTATACTCCGAAGTCATAATTTATGTAAATATGAATAAACATTGAACAGCATGTTATATGTATACTATAAGTATACGAGTTTTTTAATAATAATTTAGTAATTTTATAAGTACATTTTTTTAGTAACATTTTTTATAAAGTTTTTTCATTTTTTTCATACATCATAATTCAAATGGGCAATAATCCGCTTATCAAAGTATTGTAATACTTGAAAATTAACAAATATAATGAAAAATTATGTTACGATAGAAAATGACATAAGTAAGTCTTCATAATTCGAGAGATAGCATAGCCGTTATGTAAGACATTCCCGTCTTCAGGACCTAAATTATGCGAAAAATCATCAATAATCAAGTGGAATAATTAAACATTATAAATCATACTATTGCAACTGTTCCAAAATCCAAAACGTTACTGGGACCAGCGACCCAGCCACAAGGTTTCAATGTTCTCATCATAATCATGAGAAAAATTAATCTGTTTTTTGGTTTCAACTGATACCATTCACTGCAATAACTGCAAATATAATGATATTAAAAAAAAATTAAAACTATTGTTAATGAATTATTTCACACCAGGAAAGTCCAACTGCATCACTGGTGTCAATTAACAATTGACTTGGAAAACAAGCAGTTGCTAAAATGAAAACATTTGTGGCAAAGCCAACGGCCATGATTGCTGCTTCCATGGGTACTCCTTTTTTCCACTGAGTTATCATCTAAAAGTTATATGTTCTCGACAAATTTCATCGCTCCCTTTTTTTTATTCTCTACTTATAATCTTATTCTCTACTTATAAAAAAGAGAACGGCCGAAAAGTGAAGCCGACTCGATACGAGCGCCTGCGCTGCTAACTGTCAACAGACAGTTAGTACTTAAGTAACCTCAACTCAAAACACGAATGAAAAAATTGACGCGCGCGAAGCGCGTTTGAAACTTACTATTTGTGAATCTTACACTAACCTCAAAACATAAATAAAAAAATTGACACGCGCGGAGCGCGTTTTAAACGTCTAGTAATATTAAATAGAAAGCAAGATGTAATTTTTTCGTAGACGCGTATAAAGAAAAAAAATGCGCGATGTAACCATAATGAATTTCGATCGGTATACTTTGATTATTACAAATGAAATACCATGAGGTTCATTTCTATATTACCATAAATCCGAGTATTGTGAATGAAATTAGCAGATGAAGTAAAACAATCAACAATACTGGTCGGGAAAATCGATCGGCAATATCAAATAATCTGAAAAAATAATTTAATTAATCTTCGTTGATTATAATAGAATTTAAAGTATATTATTCAATCAATTCTCAACTTGTAACATTGGCTATGAGTTTTAATAATTTGAATGGCTTTATTTACAATTTCATCATTTTGCAATTCTAAATCGTAACTGCTTGGATTATGAAATTTCAGATCGTCAAGTCTTTTCCTGAGTGATTGTAAAAGTATAATGATAATTCATTTAAAAGTTTGAAAAATGTGGTAAAAATAAAATTCAATTACTTCGTTTGCCGAAATCCAGTAAATACCATGTAGCTATAGAATATGTAGGAACATACTATTGTACCGACAAATAATGTGTAAAAACTGATCATCACCGTTTCAAAGATAACAATGTATCCAAAATAGTTATCATCGTCGAAGTAAAATTTGAGATGTAAAATTGGTTTCAATGTATTAAAAACTGCATAATTCCAAATAATAGGGATGTAGACAAAGGTTGAAAAACAAGCAAAAATTGAACCTAAAAAAAATTAATCATTATCAACCGAATCATAATTTTATAAAAGTATGTATAATTTACTGAATATTATGCAGGCGTAACGGTAACCAGATTTCAACGATTTCAGCCATAAATCATTTTCGATTGAATTTTCTCCTGTTTTATATAAATCCATCATAATGCTCATGCAGTCACAAAGCTTAAAAATTCATATTCGATATACTCTATTATCAATAATTGGAGTAATAAACTCTTACGTTTTGACTATTTAAAACTCCTATGGAGTGTTGCAACATTGTCGCAATTACTACAGATAATTGGAGTAGCATTTGAGATAAAACCAGTGAGTTAGTTCCTAATGGATTTTCAATCTCTTCATAAATGCAGGCAATCTTCATATTATTTATTATTAATAATCAAGCATGATAGGTGTAATTCATAATATAGCAAAAAATGTTTACCGTTGCAAAGGTTATTACGGTCATACTTGTGTAAAACCAAATCCTGCCGACTAAATTGATTCTGTAGTCGGTGTAAGGCCACCAAAAGATGAATTTAAATGTTATTAAAATCCAGTATGCATGTGCAGACAAAAACTCTTCCACTTCTGCAGCAGTTTTTGAATCATCCATCGGAAAAAGTTTGTAAATTTATTTATGAATCAGGAGTATGCAGTTGTTCGGTATACGAAACACTAGTTATTAACAAAAATATTCAATGATATTAAATATATTTTTGACATGTAATTTCTTATAGCTCATAAATAGGGAAATAAATTCATGAAAAAAAGTGAACCATAACAATAACAACATAGCAAAAAATAACACATATCGTATGTAGCATATCTCACTCAAGTTTTTGTATAGCTTGAGTATTTAATTCGTATACTGTAAGTATACGAGTTTTTAAATAATAATTATTCAGTAATTTTATAAGTTAATTTGTTTTTCAATCACAGCCTCTACTTATTTTAATTTTCTGATTCGACTCTTCCAGTTCTGCAACAGTTTTTGAATCATCCACTGCACCCATTGAATTTTTCACCAACTGATCGGGGTTAAATAATTGTCAAGTCTATTCAACAATGATTATTTCTAGAAAGATTAAGTTCGAGTTCATATTTTGGTATTCTCAATAATCAGATGGAAAACTTTTTTGATTATTGGTGAGCAGGCGAGCAAGGTGACTCAGTGAATGTTTAAAAATGTAAAAGGCCCTCTTTCTAGAAGGTGCAAGTGCTGTAAAGGTGTAAAAGGTGTAGTCTTATAAATAAATTAATTTGAGAATTGTGAGTATGATTGAACACTGAATAGAAATTTTCAATAACCTTGATGGCGAACAAAAGAATATCAATTTGGAAAGATCCATTAAAATTCATTATAAATGACTTGAATCAATTTTGGATACTTTTCTTTGTACACTGAAACGGACCACGAGCGCTTCTCACTCGACAATCTTTTCGCACATACTCGCACGTTCTCGAGTTTAGGAACATCGATATCGAGTATCGTCTCATCATAATTCGAGTAGGGTCCACTCTGATTGGTGCGAGACTGTTTACTCGAGCATCGTGGAGGGCGATTTGCACGTTTATCGCGTGAATCGCTACTCGACCATCGAGTAGCGCGCACACGATGACGGTTAGTTAGCAGGATTACTATTAAAATTTTTTGTTTCTGATGTAAAAATATGTTTTTATAGGTCCTTTTACAACAAAAAATATGTCTCTAGTTCCTCTTATTATTGAAAATAATCCATCAAAGGAGTATATTGACTTGTGGATTTTAAGTCATTGACCGCATGATTTTGAATGCAATTTTTCACCAATCCTGATCCTTGGGGTCTCAAAAGTTTTGTAATAAAATTCTTTTCCACTTAAGTGTAATAGAATTTAAAGAAAAGGCTTGGAAAATTGTTTTCATTCTAAAGTACAAAAAAAATGACAAAAATAGCTGTTTTAGTAACGCTTATTGCTATATTTGGTGATTAGTAGATTAAAAAAATAACTAAATAAAAAATCTGCTACACTTAAGTGGAAAAGAATTTTATTACAAAACTTTTGAGACCCCAAGGATCAGGATTGGTGAAAAATTGCATTCAAAATCATGCGGTCAATGACTTAGAATCCACAAGTCAATATACTCCTTTGATAGATGATTTTCAATAATAAGAGGAACTAGAGACATATTTTTTGTTGTAAAAGGACCTACAAAAACATATTTTTACATCAGAAACAAAAAATTTTAATAGTAATCCTTAATTTTCATGTTTTTCATTTATAGGCATAAACACAGGTGTGTCCCCTTAAAGTGATGGTTTCACGATGCTGTGTGCGGTTCACTCATTCGCCGTTTCACTGTACGGTATAAAAAAATGAAGTAAAATGCAAAATACAATGCAAAATCACTATGAGGAAAAATATCATATGTTGTGATGACAAAAAAATTGTTTCGTCATTTCTTTTCTGCAAAAAGTAACTTTATTAATTCTGTACAAAGTCATTAGAAGAATATTTTACCAAAGCAATGTTAAAATTAGCTAATTTAAATAGATTGTAATTCTTTTTTTACGTAGTTCAATCATGTTCAAGTATCTTATTCTTCTTTTATTTAAAATTTTTATGAGTACAGAGATATCATTGATGTTACGTATGACAGTCCAGTTTTAAAAACCTAAAAATTTTTAATACCACGAGTGTTCAATCGGAATAAATTAAAAATCGTAAAACTTACAAAGTTTACAATTTTGAAATTCAAGACTACGCAGGGTCCAGCATTCCAAGCACATGGCTTACTCGCTCTTTTCATCATTAAAAGAAAAAGTAATCTACTTTTGGCTTTCCACAGATACCATTCACTAAAATAACTGTTGATACACAATTTTAAAGTACGAAATTGATTATTTTTCAATTATTTCTTACCAAGCGAGTCCAATATCGCTGCTAACATCAATTAATAATTGACTTGGAAAACAGAGTATAGCGGTACACACGATGGTTCCAAGGAAACCACAATACATCTTTATCGCATCCACAGTCAATCCTTTTTCGAACATAGTCGCTGACTACAAAAATAAAAATTTCAAAGAATTACAGCCACAATATATTCCTCGTTTGCATAATTTTACTTGTTCCATCATAATCTTACCGCATAACCCATTATAATAAATGAAAATATATTGAGAGTAAGGCTATGAAGTAAAATTGGCCGACAATATTTATCTGCGATCTCGAATAATCTGAAAATTTTTCATTCATATATTTCAAATGCATTTTTTATTACTAAGCGACTACATAATACTTAACTGAATGCTCATTTGGTGAATTTTTACGTACTTAATCAACTTCTTTTGAATTATTTCAGCGCTTTCTAAATCGAACATAATATCCAACTTTATATTTTCAATTGATCTTCTAAAATTCATATGGTGAATGTTCAAATGATGAAAAATAAAATTATCAATAAATTTTTCGTACCTCGTATGCTGTAATCGTAAAAATATGAGACAACTGTAAAAAATATATGAGCCCAGTAAGCCACCTACAAACACACCCAAGAAACCAATATTTACGGTTTCATAAATGAATATATAGTTGTAGTACACATCGTCATTGGCAGAGAACTTGACATATATAATAGGACTTTTCGTACTATAAGCTACCAAATTCCAAACAACAGGAATGTAAAGAAACGCAAAATAAAGGCTACACATAAAACCTGAAAAAAATGACGTTATAATTAACTGATCTTAATGAATATCTAAGTGACATTATTTACAGAATCCTATGATCCACATTTCATAACAGATTCTCAACGATTTTATCCATGAATATTTTTCCAATAAATTATTTTCATTCTCATAATTTAGATAAATAGTGTGCACGCAAACAAGAAGCTTAAAAATAAAATTCAATCATTTTTAAATTGTATTTTTCGCTTATAAAATCAATTTGAAGAATCTACTTTTACCTGTTTATTGTAAATTGTTCCTATTAGGTAATATAATAATAAAGAGACAAGTGTAAATAATTGAAATAACATTTCAAATAAAATAACTGAATCGGTTTCTAATGGGCTGCAAATCTCATGGTTAATGTAGGCGATCTTGAACACGTTTTTATTTGATTTATTATGAGATGCACGAATTGTTAATTTGTAAAAGTAGAAAATGATGAATCTTTACCATTGCGTATGTAATGAAAACTAAATTCATAATGACGCATGTCCTACCAACCACATTTACTCGATAATCACTGTAAGGCCACCAAAAAATGAATTTAAACGCCATCAGAAGCCAATAAGTGTGTACGTAAAAAAACTTTTCTAGTTTCAAAATAGTCTTTACGTCTTCCATTAGTAAAGATTGATCGCTTTATGGCACAGTTGATAAAAGTGTTACATATTAGTTGCCATTTAATACTTTTATATTTAAAATACCTATTTACTCGAGAACTTTCGCGAAATAGTATTTTCTTTTGTTAGCATAACGTCTTTTGTGAGTATAATTTCGTAATAAAAATATCAAATATTACTGCGAATGATGTTTTTTTAACGAATATCGCATCGTAGCACGTGCCAAGCATTTAATATGATTGACGCATGTTCTGAAGACTTGAAAAATTTGAAAAAATATCATAATAAATTTACATCTCAAAATCAATTTTATTCATTGAATCGTGAACTATTTTATTGAAAAAACGTATGATGTGTAATTAAACAGTAAATTAACAAATATCAACATAAGTTATAAGAAATATGAAAATCATCTACGTAATAGCTAATTATATAACTTTATATGAATAATCTTCTATGAATCCAGAGATATCATTGCCATTATGTATGATAATCCTGTTTTCATTACCTTCAATAAAATACGTATCAATAGTTTTTAGTTCAAAAGAGTTAACATCTTCAAACTTACAATAGCTACAGTTTGAAAATTCATGATAATACCAGGTCCGGCAATCCAACTGATAGGCTTTGATGTTCTTATCATAATCATGAGTAGAATTAATCTAGTTTTAGGATTCCATTTATACCAACAACAAGAATAGCTATGAAATAATAAAATATTTAATTAAAGGGTCTTGATAACGTAATAGTTATGATACCATGCAAATTGAACTTCATTCCCAACATCAATTAATAATTGACTCGGAAAACAAACGAGTGATAAAATTATGATACATCCTATAAAACCAACAACCATCTTTGAAGCATCCATCATTGATCCATTTTTTATCTGAGCCAACATCTTAAAAATTCAAATAAAAACTTTAAGTCTAACGGCAGTTTTCAAGTTCAAATAAAAAATGCATATAATTGAGTACAATGAATCCCAGCATTGTGAAACAGATCAGAATGTGAATCAAAAAGATGAACAACATGGGTCGGATAAAATTGTCTGCCGTGTCCAATAATCTAAAATTTTAAATCATGAAAATGTATTGACAATTTTCGTCGTTCATCGATCTGACATTTAACTTAAGACATTTTTTATGAATTCTAATACTTTCGACTAATTTTTTTCCAATACCACTGTTTAATTCACAACAAAAACTGGATTGATGCTGAAGTTTTAAATTATTAATGGTTTTTCTAAAATCAAATGAATATATTTAAATATTTCTTTACACTGTCGTAATCAAAACTATTACCTAGTATTTTGAACATTTAAAAATATAAAGCCACTGTAAAATATATAGGCACACAAAATACCTCCTATAAGATTTGTTATAAAAATAATTGCTACAGTCTCGTATATGAAAATGTAGCCATAATACGCATAGTCATTATCAAAAAATTTTGCATACAAAATCGGAGTTTTTGCATCATAAACAGCAAAATTCCAAATAACTGGTGCATAAAGAATAGTAGTAAAAAGAGCGAAAATAAAACCTGAAAAAGATTCAATTGAATTAGCATAACATTTTTAATGAAAATCAGAAGAATTAATAAAAATTATTACGTACAGAATCCTATTAGTCCAAATCGATAACTAACTTTTATAAATGTCAACCACTTATTCTTTTCTATTTCATTTTTTTCTGTTCTATATAGATGATAAATAGTTTCCAAAAGGACTTTAAGCTTAATTCAAATAAATAAAAAATGTTATTCTATTCCTATCGTTTTTCAGATAATTTGCATTATATGATAAGATAAATGATTTGATTTATCGAAATTTGTAATGCACTCACTCTTTGGTTGTAATAAGTTGCAGACAGATGATGCAACAACACTGCTACTTCTGTAGATAATTGAAGCAGCATTTCAGCTAAAATAGCCAAGTCGGTTTTCATTGGATTATTAATTTCTTGGAGACAGCAAAAAATCTTGAAAATGTTTGTCAAGCAATAAAAAGGGGGTTCGCAATATAAATTACTTTATTGAACTGTTATAAATCTTCACCGTTGAGACTATTAATACAATCAAATTAAAGTAGATCAAAATTGCAACCAATAAATTAATTTTGTAACTGCTGCAAGGCCAGCAAAATAGGCTTTTTAGAATTAATCTAATCCAGTACACATGTTGAGAAGCGAAATCATCTAATTGATTAGCAGCTTCCATGACTTCCATTTCCGCGAAAATTACACAAAAAAAGCAACTACTATCAGTAATAAATGGTTGTTATATTTATGTACAGTTATTATTTCGTAATTTCAAATAAGATCAGTACTTGAACCGTTTTACAGTGACTCGTATATAATGTTTGTTCGTAAATTAATAATTTAAAATAAAGAAATGATTTTTAGGAATTTCATTAATAAAAACTTTTTATACAAAAGCCATGTATTGTAAACAATCATAAATAAAATACAAACTCTAATGTAATATTCTAGTTCCAAACAAAACAAATGAATTGACCGGTAGTTTTTTGTGGATTTATTTGTTAAAGCTAAATAAATATTTATTCAAAAAGTTGTCTATGATTTTGATTTATATATTATCGCACAAAAACACTTTCCCACGCTTTGATGCTAAGAAAAAAAATCATCTATAACAATGATCTGTAAGCTACAATTTTTAAAATCATCTGGTATTACAATAAATATTATTCTTATTCTAGTATTGAATTTAATGCTGCCATGTACGACATAGATGTTTTTACAACCTGTAAACAGTAAAAAAGGATATGAATGTCATTTTGAAAATATCATCATTGGATATATTTAGAAATACTTTCAAATGAAACTGTAATGAAGTTGATCGGTACTCCAGGGCAAGCCATCAAATGGGAAGGTCTTGATGTCCTAACCATCATCAATAAGAGCAAAGATCTAATTCTTGGGTGGAACTCGTACCAACAACTTCTGTAACTATTTGCATATACAATTGGCTTTTAAGTCACATTTCGTTAATTATTTTGGATCGTACCATGCAATACAAATACTTTCACTTGCATCCTCTATCATTTGGCTAGGGAAACACAGAGCAAAAAGTATTATATTACTTCCCACAGCAGCACAAAACATTTTGTAAAAATTTAAAATCATTTTTTTCTTCAATTGAATCACCATCTGTTTTTGGAAAAACCAGTAAAAGGTTCGTTTCTCAAATTTTTCAAAGGATCACGAAGGAAAAAATTAAATATTTTACCGTAAATCCCGAAAGACTCAGAGTAAGGAGATTGCCTACTAGGATTGAAAAAACAAGTGGCTGCGTAAAATCGTTCATTACCTGCATCAAGCTGTAATAATTAAAAATATTGTCACACCGTAAAAAATATATAAAAAATGTTCATTACTTAACTTTATACATTTTTTGTGATCACGAATCCTTCTGATTATTTCTCTCGAGATCCAAATATTCCGCGAAGTTTCGTAAGTTTGAGATCGAAAGTGTAATGACTCAATTTTAATGCTACATAAACAATATTTAATAATAGCAATGACCAAATAAATGTATGCCAATCAAATTTACCTAGTACTTTGACATTTTACAAGAATACAGTATATAGACATAATAAATGGGGCGGCAAGTGCTGCAGGAACGAGGCCAAATACTAGGATACAGATAGTCGTATAAGCTAAATAAACATGAAAGTATTCTTTTGCATCAATATAGAAATCCATATAATGCAATACAACATTTCCTCTAAACTGGAGTATTAATAGCGTTAGTGCAATCCCAACATAGAGACTAAATATTAAACCTATAAAAATTAAAATGATGTCACAAATCATTTCAACAAAATTTTTCGTAAAATTGAACCTCAAAAATTTTATTAAACACGGCAATAATTTAATAAACATAAAATAAAAAAAATTAGATTACTTCGATGATAATAATTTTCAAGAATATTTTAACAAAGGAAACTCTTCTGTACGAAAATTATAGCAAAGCCTAAGCTCTGAGTAGTTATAGTAGAATTGCTATTGTTGAAATATTCTCTTTGAATTGCAATGCATTGCAACTAGTAAATCAAATAATTTTGATTTAATATTGAGTTCACATTTTTATTTTATATCACTTACCGGCAAGCACCATACCGGAACGGTAACCTTTTTGCATTGTTTTCAAAATAAATATTTTTTCATTTCCATCACTGAACATCAGTAACTTTGCAAAGAATTGATCAAACATCATCTGAACCTTCGAGGATAAGATGCGATGTTATGGAATTTCTTCTAATGAGTTATTTAACCACGTACCTTTCTTTCTTGTAATATAATAAAAATATAATTGATGAATGTACTAAAGAAAAAAGTAAGCTGAAATAAAATTTCAGCCATCATTACTGAGTCAATAATTTTCCTCTTCCTGATGAGAAATGCAACCTGAAATAATATAAAGTTATTTGCTGCTAATTGAGCTAACTTGATTAAAGAATTGTAATAATAACAGTAGCTTGTAATAGATTAAATATATTGGCTAGAAAAATCACTCTTCCTATCAGCTTGGATTTACTTTTTCCATACGGCCAAAGGTAAGCTACTTTCATAAGTTTTGCACAATAATAACAATTTTTTTCGTAAAATTCGATAACTTTCTGGCTTGGATCCTGTGAGGTGTTCATTATCACATGTATCCTTTCTTTTTCAATTTCTTTTAGACATATGTTAAAAAGTATGACTAATATAATGATTCGAATTCATAATAACGATTAAAGCATTGCCAACGACTGCTTCGACAATGAAAGTACAGCTTGTATATTGTTCAACTTTCCAGAGCATTAAATGGTCGTTTTCTAGTATTCATTAATTATGCAAATAATGTCTTTGGAATTCTAATAAGGTTTTACGGTTAAAAAAATAAAGTGAACAACGATTATTTTATAGAAGAATATTAATATATAATATTCAAAATTTTTGTACATATTATACACGTGTAAAAAAATAAAGGTATGTTGTGCTCAAATTACGAAAAAATTTTCTTATTCTTGTAAAAGACAGCGTTTTTTGTAGTTCAGATGAAACTTAACGGAATATTATGCTCAAAATCTAAAACATAAACTTTCCAAATGAAATATCTCTCTTATAAAAATATATTGCCACTGCTGCTGCCTATTCAGAACATTTGTATATTTTCATTATTTTTTCTGACGTTTTTTTGTTTTTATAATGTTCATTTGTTTTTTTATGCTCTTTTGTTTTTATAAAATTCATTCATTTTTTCTGATTTTCTTTTGTTTTTATGAAGTTCATTACTTTTTCTGGTGTTTTTTCTTTGAATTTTTGCAATAGAATTTAAGCCCCTTTTGTCGATGAGGATGTGTCTCCGGGAGAAGTTTTCACATCATAGAACTTCATTGATTTTTGCTTTTGAATTGCATAGCCCTGGTTACCGTTCATTTATAATTGACATAATAAAAAAAATCTTTTAATATCATTGACGCTCAATTTTATTTTTCTATTCTTGCAGTTTTTGAAGCCCGATATATTGCAGTGAATGATGATTAATTCAGATTTTGGTATTCTTAACAATTCAAAATTTGTATATTATACTCATGTTTATTTAACTGTTTCAAATTTCAATGATTGATTTGGAATAATACATAATTTCATATGTTGCACAAATCATTTCATTCTTGTTTCATGGCTGACTGACATTAAAGCTGCTGTGTATGACATGGAGGTTTTGACTACCTGAGGGGCAATAATAAGGCATTGATAAGAATCATTTTAACATATTTATTCCAGGTACTTACGAATGAAACCGTACTGTAATTGACTGGAAATCCACGACAAGCCATTAAGCAACAAGGCCGTAAAGCCCGAACCATCACTAGTAGCAGCAGAGATCTAACTTTGGG
Organism: Trichogramma evanescens; assembly: GCA_902732785.1. NCBI lineage: Eukaryota > Metazoa > Arthropoda > Insecta > Hymenoptera > Trichogrammatidae > Trichogramma > Trichogramma evanescens. The sequence continues at coordinate 3,832 of CACVKI010143898.1, read as the reverse complement.
TTTGAATTCATACCAACAACTTCTATAACTATTTTCATTTTAAAAAATTAAGTTAATAACAACATTTTTTTGAATTAATTTTACTCAAATATCACATAAGATCGTACCATGCAATATGAATATTTCCACTTGCATCTGTTATCTGTTGGCTAGGATAACATATAATTAGAAGCAACACATAACACCCCAGAAAGGACATAGAAAATTTAATGAAATGAAAATACATTTTTTTCTTCAACAGAACTACCATCTACAATGGAATATTATTTTAAAGTATTGTATATTATTTTTTGTCGATTTGTATATAAACAAAAAGTAAATTTATTTGCGTCAAAGTTAGTCTATATTCTCAAACTTTTATTCGTTTATTTACATAAATAGCGAGCTACCGGTTAAAAAGTCTAGAAAAAAAAACGGTTTTATTTTATAATAAAATTGGAATTTTCTCACTTTTAACAGTTCATTGAATGGGGATAAAAAATCCACCCAAAATTGTGATGTAAAGGAATCGTTTTTCGAATTGCTTAAGTTCTTACTTCAAAAACTATGTTATTTAAAGTTTATGGAAATTAAAATTATGTCGTAAAAAGTTCTTTACTGTAAAGCATGTGAGGCTCATGATAATTATAATGCAGGATACAATCATAAGCATAAACGGCGCTGAAAATCTATTGAAGGTCTGAATTAAGCTGCAAAACAAAACAAAATTCAGGATATGTTTTTTAGTTATCAAGGCTTTTGTTCGATTTATAAAACTTATGTTGATGAAATACAGTAAATAATTAACGATGAAAAATAATAATTACTCAACTTTAAGCAATGTTTATGATCGCAAATTCTTTGGATTACTTTTTTCAACAGCTTTAAATCATGCAAATAACAGTTAGAATGTGAAGTTCCCAAATTTTGAGTTTGATTTGATAATGTCTCAATTTCAAAACTATAGAAAAATTTTTTGTTTGTTAAATCAAATTATATCTTGCGTAAAATTATTTCCGTTGAATATTTTTCTGATCGTACCAAATATGTTTAAATCTTTGAAGAATATAATAGATAAACATAACAAATGGAGCTGCTAATGATGCGGCAATCAAACCTGTCTGCAGCACACTTATTGTTCCGTAAGTAAAATAAAATAAAAAATATTTTTCTCCATCTATACCATAATCAGTCTTGAAAAATGTATTTTTCTCCGCTAGTAAAACCATTATAGATACTATAAATCCAATTCCAAAATAAAAACCAAATAAAACACCTACAAATACAAAAGATATTTTGTTATTAATTATTGGTGTATTACATAATTAAGACATGCGGGGTGGATTATGATCTTTTTTCATTAAAATGCCATTTCATTACGAGAATAATCAACTTAATAGTGAAAAAATATTGATGTAGTTGACACTGAACTTGTTTTTTTTTCAAGGGAATATTTTAATGTTGAAAAATTATTTATTCATTTTTAAGGGTAGAAATGCTTGGAATTAACTCTAAGGGTTAGATTTAAAACTTTCATTCTTAAATATTTTAATGAAAATTTCATAATGTGCTAAATTATGACTTTTGAATTATAAAAGCGGCAAATTCTACTTCGAAAAATTGATACAAATTATTGTTTTTGTTTCTACACAATTTTTTTAGTTAAAAAAGTAATGAACTCTCAAATTTCTGTTTCAAAAGGAAAGATTTGTGAAGAATCAAAAAATGAGGTAAATTAAGGCAATTCTTTTCGGCATTCACTAAATTTTTAAAAAGCCTCTTCACATGATTTTACTTACATCCAAGCACTGTACCAATTTTATGTCCTTTCTGCATAGTTTCGAGCGTAATAATTTTTTCGTTTACGTCTTTTGATTGATCATATTCGTTAAAGAAATTCATAAAGAGAATCTCAATCTTTGAAAAAAAATGAATTTCATGAATTTTGTTGAAATTTAATTTTTAGGATTCGTACTTTTTTTTCTTGTAAAATAAATATTAAATATGCTGAAATTGTGCCTGACAAAACTATTAATTGAAATAACGAGTCAGTAAAATCTTCTAGATCTAAAATTTTTCTTCTTTTTATTAAAAATCTTACCTGAAAAAAGAAATTGATTGAAATTTTGGAATGAAAATATTACGATCAAAAGAAGCAAGATAATAACATGAGCTTGCAATATTATGAATACGTTTACTATGAAAAAAAATCTTCCATTACGCTTTAATTTTTTGTTCTGATAAGGCCACAAAAAAGCTATTTTCATAATTATCGAAATTAGGTGGAAATTTGTTTCGTAAAATTCTATCAATTTTTTATTATTAACGTTTGAAAAGATTTTAGCCATTTCCGCACAATTTTTTTACTTTTAAATATTCCAAAAGCTTATAAAAAATGAATCGAATAAAAATAAAAATATTCAATAATTCAGCTATTATTATCAATAACTTGCGCAAGTTTAATTGTTATCCTAAAAGGAAATGTATAATTGTATTCACATAAGAAGTGTTCAAAGAAAAATTTACGACTTATTCATTTGATACACCTATAACGTTTGTTATTCAAAAAAATAAAGTAGTAAAAGGAAATTTATTTGTATCCAAACGAAAGTTGAATTTATTTATTCATACAAAAGTTACCTTTTAAAAGGAATAATTTTAAAAAGAAGGTCATTCATCGATTTTCTTTTATGATATCAATTTTCGCCGGATTTTTTCTGGCAAAGCAGATTTACAAACGCGTGTCTTGACAAAAAATTAATGCATGGTTTGCTGCAAGCTATACCTTTAGGAAAGAATGCTTTGATGTTGAATTTGCGAAAGTGAAGTGAATCTTAATCACAAAGGTCTTATCATAATCAATTTAAGGAAGTTATAAAAGCGAGTAAGCAATCGTTTGGGGGTGTGATTTTACACTCACTCGTGCACGCCCTCCAGTTTGTACGCACACGTGTGCAGAAAACGAAATGGCGCGTGTCGCTTATATAGCTGCCCTCCTTTACGAGTCAAATTAAAAACTTAAAAGTAACTTTTCTCAAAAACAGGATTGACGGGCATTTTCAATTTTTATGTCTGTCTTTGTGGCATACAATTATCTCTTCGTTTTTTTTACAATGATGCAAAAAAGAGACTTTTGAGTACAGTAGAATATAGAGCTCGCGTGTAAATTAAAATTAACGGTGGAGTTGCTAAATTTTAACTCAGAGAAGATAATAGTATTGCATAAATAATTTACATGCTACAAATCTTAGTTTCATTAATTTCCATCATAAATCCAAAGTTTTATTTTTGTTAAAATATCAATGATTTCAGTTGATTCCCCACCCCTTCGATACCCCGTCATATTACAATAAAACCTATCGTCAATCTTGAATTGAATTTAATGCTGCTATATACAGTATGTTCCAGATAAAGCGGACACTTTTATAATTTCAATTTAAAAATAGTCAGCAGCATTATTGACTATATGAAATTTATATCAAATTAAAGGAAAACGTAAAGGCTTTCCAATGGTCAACCCATATACGGGGTAGGAGTTACAAAATCCTGATAATATGCGTCGAAAATGACTCGGAAAATTTTTTTTTTCAAATATAGGTTAAAAAAAATTTCACAAGATAGCTAATTTTTTTCGACGGTGTTTGCGCCTACAATAAAGGCAAAAGACCTCTTAAATTTTCCACAATAATTTTTTTTAACCAGCCTGTGAAAATACATTTTTTCGCTACAGCGTGCAGCTCGGACTGGCCTTAGCAACACCGACCAACAATCGAATGCTGGCCCTCCACTTGCGTGAGTATTCGATTAAAATCTCGTAAATAATATGAGGCCGTATCATATTGATATGAGGCTT
>CACVKI010143897.1:0-12634 GCA_902732785.1 Trichogramma evanescens | reverse complement strand
CTCTAGGTAAGAGTGCCGCACTTCTCCGGAAGGTCCAGGAGGTGTGCTCAGCGCAAGAGCTCACGAGCGAATGCCCGCAGCGGCCCGGCGCGCCGCCTTATATAGCGCGGCGCGGACGGCGCGCGACGGCGGCAGCAGCGGCGGTAGTGGGGAGCCGCTGCTTGAGTCGCGGCCGAGAAGTGGCGCCGATCCCAGTGAGGCCGAGAAACGGCGCCGATCCGCAGAGCTCGGCGTGACCTACAGTGCGTGTCTTATAATACGCGATTTTGGCGTATATCAAATTTAACTGCGCGGAGTTAATTTCAAAAAATGAGACGTGGAATGCATGGGTGCTCAGACGCGCAGAAGCTATGAAAAGCGAAAGAGGGAGAGCGACTATCATAAGTGCAAAATTCGTTGCATATCTGTATAGATAGGTTTCCCCATATGACGCGTATCAGTTCTATCCGCAAGCACTGGGTATATACATATATCTGCAGATAATATAGAATGAGAAAAGGAGACAATCCAATCGGAAGCGAATGCTAGTCTCTCTCCCTGTGACTCCAATGCTTATCGTTATCGACGTGCACCGCCCATGCCAAGTCGCACAGGGAGAGAAACTATACTCGCAGGCTCGTTCCTCTCTCTCTCTTTTTCTATAGATATAACTATGGCATATATGGCAAGCGCAGAGAGAGCGACAAAGTCTATCTTCGTTGCTGGGATGGTAGTCGCATTACCTTTTCGCTTCGCGGTAATAACTCCTACGTCGTGCACCATATATATAGCAAAGCTAGCTTCTGCTTTTCTCTATTATACTTTTGCGAACTCGCGAAGTCTTCATCACGCGCGCACACAGCTTGGCTCGTCAATATATCTATATGCGAGTTTTTTTCTTGCTTTCTTCTTTTTATCTCTTATATTTGCCAATTATATATAGGTATAAAACGAGGGACGAGAGAGACAGAGACAGAGAATCGAACGCATATAATATTCTTGCGTGCGCAAGTTGCACACACCCTGGCAAAAGCTGCTCACTCCCTCTCTCTCGCGTTATTCCAATAGAGCATTACGTGAGCTGCGCTTGTGAACTTACATCGTGCTATATATCCTATACATACATAGTTGGTATATAGACGTTATAGAGCTTCCGGGGATGCACGGGTCATGTAGGAGCGTTTATATGTTTCATACGTATAAAGAAAGTTCGCTCTTTCTTCTGCTTCCGCTCCCTTTTTTTATTTTTAAGATCCGCCAGGTGATGAGATTTTTGATAAAGAACGAACAACTTTACAGTATGTAAGGTATACCATTGTAACGACGCGTGCGCTGCGAGTTGGATGAGTTCTCAGGTTTCCTACAACCAAGGGATTCGCTCCCTCTCGCTTACATTTGCAGAGCTCGAAAATTATGATGATATACCAGAGCTAGAATGATTGCTCGATAGTCGAGCTCTACAATGGAAGTTTTGGTGTACCTATAAGTTCTTTATTTTTGCTTTGATTCTAGCTTCTGCATCGGATGCGCTAGTTTTGAAATTAATGTAGTTTTAAACTGACTTACCTGTTCGTTTTCATGACAAGTGTGTATTTACTAAGTATGCATCATATATATCACGTGTATAACTCTGAGCGCTTATTGTGCACGAAATTGCACATTCTCATATCAGACATGAGCGACAGTAGGATATATATAAATTTTAACGGGATGAGAAATGATTTGCGTCGGCGGAATAATATGAAAATTATTTCAGCTCATTATACACACGAGTACTGGAATTTATTAATTGAAGCACAAATAATCAAAAGCAGAGAAAGACACAGAGAACACATGTCATTTGATTATTCGAGGTCAAGTCACTGCTGAGCACGAAATGCACGCGAATTTGTTTGTACGTTTGCACGATCGCGTGGACAAACATACATCAACGCTGATTCAGAGACGATATGTACAACATTTGTGATATATACTCAGCTAGGTACGATTAGTTATTCCTGTGACGAGCCAAAAGTACCTCGGCACTTAAAAAACATGACGTGCACGATGGAATCTTTCTTCTCTCTCCCCATAGGTATATTATACATTATGTACATTTTCTTGAGACACGCGAGCTTCGATTTCACAACTTGTATACGTACGTGGTAGAATAGCTCGTGAGCATCGCACGTCTATATAATATTGACTCTAATAGACGCGAATATAAAGTTGCGAAACGTGCATTTACTCGAGCGTCATGGCTCGTTTTCAGCAGATGAGAGAAAATATGGTTTCCCTCGGAATTTCGGTGCTGCCCGATCGATTCGTTCCTGATCGTTCGCGTGTGCTTATCATTTAACATTCGTATTTATTTAGTAGCTGTTTTAGAATAAAATTGAAACGCTCCATATACGTATGCTCCAATTTAATCTCAGACCGCTTGATCATATTTCCTCGAACAATTTTCTTTCGAAGAGTATAAAAGCTTGATCTCAAAGCTATATCCATCTGAAATGTGTGACGATGTACATTTTATCTACATTCCTTCTCCTTTTCTTGGCTTTATTTTCTTTTTTTCTTATTTTTACCATTTTTCCTAGTATCTGCTCTCGCTATCGCTCGCACACGCCCTTGCGAACAAACAGCGTACTGCCTAGGTGCACCCACACAGTATGTATATATTCGCTTGGAATCGGAGCTTTATACGCGTATGCGCGCATGCGCCTCGCCTTAGACAAATCTACCTATGCTCCAGATATTCTACTTTCTCTTCCTCTCGCTTCTGTATACTTTGTTTGTACTTTATATGTATATGGTCGATTCTCTGTCGAATCGAAGAGCCCAACATTTTTTTAGCCCAGATAATGAACATTTCATTTACCATGTCAGAATTTGTTTACTATTATAATCTATACTGTGGCTTCTTTTGTATAACTTTCTCTTACTTTTCGTTTCGTTCAAAATGTAGTATATTTGGTTTGAATAGGATATCATTATCAATATTAGTTACGGTAAAAAACTAGTTTGCCAAAGAATGAGCAGCGGATTTTAATAAAAACAAGAATTATGTAAAATTGCTAGTTCCAATTCTCTGCAAAGGATGTATGCGAGGGTTGAATAAATTAATTTCTGATTCGACTAACAGGTTTGTTGGATAAAAAAAAATTCGACTATTTGATTCTACACAGAGTTGGCCATATATACATCCAGGCTGTAAGTATACTCTGGGTGAAGAGTCGACGCGGGTGTGCGGATTCCTTTTTTCCGTCCCTGTAGTTTCTTGCGTGCATTTATATGTACATACAAATATAGCGTTACTCACTTTCATCTATTTATAAATCTACTCTGCTCTGGTATCGGGAAAAAATGTCATCTTTTACATGTACACACGTACGTTAGTCGTGGAACGAAAAGACATGCATAGCAGATTCTTGAAGAGAAAGAGAGCAAAAGCTTACAGAGATATTTCTCAAACTGCTCACAGGCCAGGGGGCTACTTTAGCTACTTCGAATTAATGGATGGTCTCTACAAGACCATCGTTCTTGGCTATTTCTCGATCCTTACTCCCTTGCTTTTCGAAACTTTGGCGTGAATTTTCAGTAGTTCGCCACGCCGAGCAGCAGTTGTACCCATAGTGCGCCTGATCCTACGTCTCTTTCTATAGCTGTGGCCGAAGTATTGAAATTGAACGATCGATGTATTCGTACGCTCTGGACTTCATATTATACATAGATATTTACGCGTTTTAGTCGTAAAAGACCAAATTGCTTCAATGACTGCATAGAAAACCCCGCATCAAATGTTAGTCTGACCGATTGGAGCATACATTAAGAGAGAGAGAGAGAGAGAGAAAACAGACGCAGAGCTGATTTCTATAGATTAGTTGAAATTCTGCAATGTATATCGGTGCGCAGCTATGCAATTGAACTGGATCGATCAGCGATTTTATTCACGATCGTATTGCCTGTACGAGTCAGCGTTTGTGTATATGTGTTTATCCGTTGAAATAGCAATGTGTCATTAAACTCAGATTGATCACAAAGTATTTCAAATTCGGATAATGCCATTATATATAACGTGAAATGATTAATATACATAAGACCCTTGTATATATGTAGTATGTACATACGCAGATTCCGCATACGTATGTATGCATATAGTTTATTGTTCAATAATGATGAATCGAAACACGGTGTATATATAAACACGTTTGTGTAATCAGCGTACACAATTGACCTTCGTGGTGAATGGCCAGGCAAATTCGCAACGCGATACCCCTTTGATTGTGACACACTCGCTCTTCCGCCGCGTCTTTTCCATTCATATATAAAGCACAAAGATGTAACAAACGTGTACAGGGGCCAATTGTGATAATGCGAACAATGAGACGATAAAAATTATGAAATATATTTGGGTCAAAAGTAGCCGATATACCAATTTATCAACTTTTGAATTTGATATAAACGTACGAACTGGCTAGACCGAGCGATAAGACGCGTAAGTAAAAGGTTTTGAAATAAGAATAGACAGTGTGTATTACATTATACGTTTATTTTTATTTTTATACCGATGGAAGAGGCCACCGCCACGCTCGAAGGCAACTTCTGCGAATATAACTGACACTTGCGGGCTTTGGGGGTATATCCTACTGCTGTGTTTATATCCTATATATACGTATCTAGATACAGGAGCGCGCGCCGATGCAAAAGTTTTAGGCATTTGCTTGGAGAGGCAGCAGCACGAAAACATCGACGTGATTACCTTCGCAGCCGAGGGAAAGAGAGAGCGAGAGAAAGCTCAGACACGGCTATGTAGCGAAGCACACACCTGAGCTTTTTCGGATTGAGTCGTCAGCTATAAACGTTATAGACCGATAAAGATTACTCCATTTTCCTTTACTATTATATTATTAGTATATGTTCAAACGTACACACGCTTCGACAGTATGAATCGCTCCAGCGATATTAAATAATTTAATTACATAAGCTCCCCTAGTACAGCTTTTGTGGACTTTGTTAGTGTAATTAGAGCTTCACGTTATCGTACACCCTCTCTCTCGCGCGCTTATACGTACTCGTGTATTCCATTACAAGTAAAACACTTATTCAAGCTGTGGGAGTTAGCCTCGCTGCCTCCCCCAAAAACAGATGAATTATAATGATACAGTTTGCTAGCGAGCATAATATATTTCAGGTCCGGTTTTAAGTCGCCAAAAACCCTTAATTTATCGCGAGGGCTTAAACGCGTATCATCTTTACCGGGCGGGTGTGCGCGCAAACCAGTCAGTAGAACAAGTCCGTATTAGGTCGGACTAAGTGCACGTGTTGGTAATATCACGCGTATTTTTTTCTTCTTCTATAACAGTTATGCCACCAATGATTAACGACTTGCCTCAGCTTAAATACAGTGTAATATGCGTGCAAAATTTTCCGTATAAGAAGGGTGAATCATTCTCGATTTTAGAACAATGGGCGTAACTTGAGATTAAGTTTGCAAATTTACATATTATGAGATTGACTCTTTGCTTTGACAAGAGTCTGCAGTTTGTATGTGGTATGCACATAGCTTGCGCTCATTTACGAAAATACGTCGCATAAACACACACACAGAAAATTGAATCAAGTTAACGCGTTAACACTTAGAACACACAAACGCTTACATATATCAAACTCTATATGTGTGAGCATGTGAACATGTAAGCTCTGAAGGTACGAGAGGTCTTGAAAATTGTACATCTTGTCGGACGTTGAGATCTATCAAGAGAATCGCGCTCACATCTTGTGATTCAAAGAGCGACATACGTGTACTCGGTAAAATTTGTTTACAACGTGTCACGCTTGCTTTGACCGTGCGTATAGTGTATAGTGTCGGTATATATAACGTCTTAAAACAGGCACATGTGCAATTACAATTGCCTTCATTTGTGGGTTATAGCTCACATCAAACTTGTATTCACCAGCGTGCAGCTCGTATATTTATTCTACAACGCCCATACGTGTGCCCATATAAATTCATGTGTGCACTCGTTGCATTGCAGCTCGAGTTTATGAAAATACAGAGCGCGAGGAAATGTTTCGCCGACGCGCGCGCGTTATTTAAGCGAGAGCTTAAAGCTCGTTTAATTCATATACTGATTCATGTATTTTTCTCGAACTCCAGAGGAGCGCGAAGTGGCCGCGCCCGCGCATAAATCAATAATATCCGTAGCTTCTCCTTATTGAATGCAGCCTCTGTGTGTACGAGGATTATAAGAGTCGTTAGATTTTACGGATATTTTCAAAGTCACTGAACGTATAATGGACGATTGGGCATGGCCAGCGCACGCCGGCAAGAAAAAGTCGGTCGAGCTATATCCAGCGTATTCTTTTTGCTTTCTCTTACAGCTTCACTGTCTGTGTGTATGGGTGCATTTTTTTCCTTCAAAGGCGAAAGGATGCGAATGTATGATAATGACCTCCCTCGAGAGAGCCCTATAGAGAGCAAACGTGAGATGACCCAAGGGAAAATTAACCTCTTAATGGTCTTCCACAGTCCTGTTCTTCTTCTTTCTCCTCTCCTTTTTCATCTAGTATTCTCGGCTTTCTTAACGTCTATATATTTATTTCCCCAGTCCATACCCATATATATGCATGTTTTTTAAACTCACCAGCTCGAGAACCAGTTTGAATTATTTCACCTTTTTTTGCCCGCCATGAAACGCTTATTATATGTCCACACGAGTGATTCATCATTTTTAACTGACTCGGGCCGTGAAGAGTGACGCAGAAATCGTATAGTTTAAAGATTATATTAGGTAAATTTTGCAGCTATACAAGTCTCGAGTACCGAGTTAGATTATCAAGGAAGTGTATACAAGGTGTCCCAACAGTATGGAAACCTCTGAAAAGCGGCCAAAATAAGCGGGGGAAAAATCGATAACCCTATACCCGACGTATTTTATCACGGGGAATCCAATGGTGACCAACGACTCAAAAATCGATTTTTCAAATGGGAACCCCAATTTTTTATTGCAGATTTGAAAAGAGCAAAAAATTTCACGTCAAATGTGTGTTTTGTTTTTTTTTCAAGGTCATTTTAAGGGCGTTTCAGACGCAAATAAAACCCCAATTTAACCTAAAATCAAGCTCAAGTAAGGGCTTTTTTTCTAATTGTACCGCCTCCAAAATGACCTTGAAAAAAATAAAAAATACATACTTTCACGAAAAATTTTCCGCTCTTTTCAATGGTGACCTTGAATTTGACCTTGAACATAACCTATACGCTACGGTGAACCAAAAATCGATTATTCGCACGGATACTCCCATTTTTTATAACAGATTTGAAAAGAGCGAAAAATTTCACGTTCGACTATGTATTTTGTTTTTTTTTTTTTTAAGGTTATTTAGGAGGCGGTACAGTTAGGAAAAACCCCTTACTCGAACTTAATTTTAGGTTAAATTGGGGTTTTATTTGCGTCTGTAACGCCTTTAAAATGACCTTCAAAAAAAAAATACAAGTTTCAACGTAAAATTTTCCGCTCTTTTCAAATCTTCAATAAAAAATGGGGGTTCCCGTTTGAAAAATCGATTTTTGGGTCGCTAGAGCTTTGAGGTTATGTTCAAGGTCAAATCCAAGGTCACCATTGAATTCCGTGTGAAAAAATACGTCGGATATAGGGTTATCGATTTTTTTTTCCCGCTTATTTTGGCCGCTTTTCAGAGGTTTCCATACTTTTGGGACACCCTGTATAAAGCAATACGTGGATGCGATGTGATCAGAACGATTATTGAATAAAAAAACAGGAAGCAAAGGAGGAAAAGTTGTTAAAGCGAAAGAAAGAAGAAGAGGAAAAGGAAAGTTAAGACTTTTCTCGGCTGTCTCTGCTGCTGCCGCTGCTGCTGCCGCTACCGCTGCCACGCAGTTGGAAAAATAACGACGAAGCAAAGTTAGTGGAAGAGGAACCGATGTGGTCAGACACTAATACGTATATCCTCGACGTTCTGCCACTCGATGCGCAGAGAGAGGGGAAGGGGGCAGAATGAGCTGCTGCCGAGGAATTGAAGAAAATTCAAAGTTTCGCTCGGGTGTGTATAAACCGGTAGTAGTGCCGGAGCTATACGAAGGAGTGAGAGAAAGAGAGTAACTCACAGGAAGTTGAAGTACATTTGTCTCAATTTCTGCGATCTGAATCTTTTCATTTGTTACACAAGTTTGAATTGCACGTGCAACGAAAGAGAAGGAGAGCCGTGGAGCAGAGGAGAGAGAAAGAGAGGCACATGGGGTGAAAAAAGACAGTGAACGAACAAACTACATTTATCTCGCAAAGTTGCGCATCGATATTTTATGGATAGCAATGGGTTGAGTAGAAAGAGGGGGAAAGAGTAAAATAAAAAATATCATAGGGGTCGTCATCTCGACCGCTTCGAGTTGCGACAAAAGTGAGCGATTCAATTAAAAACTTTTTTTCTTTTACTCTCTCCCCCGCATAAGAGTTTTATACCGTAAGTCGTTTTTATCATTCGGAAACACCCAAATCACGAGAGACTATCAATAAAACCAATGCGAGAGTGAGTGGGCCATCACCGAGACATCGAGTTGTGGAGCATATATTAGCGACACAACGATGACGAGATATCTGCGGCGATGTCAACCAAGAGGTAACGCCCTGAATGTCTAATGCTTTGCTACTGTACAGTGTGGCTGCCTCATATCTATTCGCACATATACATATACACACTTACATCTATAGCTACACGAACGGGCGGCAACACATTCATAATTAAGTCTACTGTAGCGAGAATGTATAGACGTATATAGATATAGACTATCAGCATATATTCCACGCGCGAGTAGCGAGGCAGTTGAGAAACTTTAAATTATATCCACGGGCGTGACGCGCGCTTCATGTCGAGTCCAAGCTCGCTCTCGCTCTCTACCACTTTACCGCATACACACTCACACAGATATATACATGTAGATGTACGCGGAACCAGCTCACATCATATAATCGCAAGCGCGCATCGTTCAACGAATAATGAGAATTTCAATATTTATTTTCTCTTCTAAATTCCACATTACGGCAAAGTAACTTTGCCTATGTATACATCTATTTGAGATGGGTGTGTGCAGTATATATAACCCCGAGTAACATAACTCGTTTTATTCGCGTGCTTAGATTCCATGGCACGGCTTTGAAATAAGAAAAGCTCGAGCGCTGATTTAACCTGTAGATTTGTCTATTCTTATTAATATATGCGGAGAATCTAATACACCGTGTGTGATTGTGCAAGCGTCCGATAGGTCCCTCGGGTTTATTATATCTGTGCGTAAGCGATTGTATGGGTGTTTGTGTGTGTGTATGGGAGCTTGTGCGAGTGCATCAACGCGAAACGCACGTGCACGTACGTTAAATCCAGAGATCAACGTCACAGATATATACGTACACATACACACACACACACACACACACACACACACCACCGGGTAAAGAAAGTAAAGTAAGATTGATCGATGCTACGTTACATCCTTCAGCTCTACGACGCAATCGTCGGTGTACATGCCCTCTACCTTTTTTCCTATTATTTACTTCTGTATATTTCTCTTACTTGTAACTTTCAAAATTATACAATACTTTTGGTGATTGTGCGCTTGATCGAGTACAAAACTAAACAAGTGCACTAATCGAAAGTCTAGAGTCGAGGCACAACAAGTCGCTCTTAAATGAATGTGTGCGCCTTATACGCATCGCAACAGCTGTTCAATAAGCATTAAATCATGATTCACTTTGTCGTTCTCCCTTTCTTCTCAACCGATAATTTATGTAAAGTCATACAAGTACACACACGGCCAGTAGTATGGTGCACACAAACAGGCTCATCGTTAACCGCGATCGAATGACGGATATGTTTTGATTCAAGTCACCGGTGAATCACAGAATATTATAATGGGTTTGTGCTTTAATATACTCGTAACATATATGTATATGTCTGCATTATGGTTTACACAGTAGAATGATTAATTTTCTCAAATTCAATAAAAAAGCAAGTAAACTCAGATTATAAAAAGTAAAAGATTTTTTCATCATAAACAGTATTGCTTTAAACAAACATCATATCAGAACTTTGACCTTTTGACTCTACGCCCACATGTCCACCACTGAGAGTATGTGTGACACAATTTGGAAGGTTTATGAATCCCTACGTCCCTACGCGCTTGCAGGTAGGTCGGTAGCATAAAATAAATTGATACAATCTAAATCAAGGATAGTGCGGGCCTGCGTGCTCGCGATGTAGTGCACTGCCCCGTGTACTGCAGTAGAAAAGCATCAGACGGCACATGGCATACATAGCGCGGGCGTCCACGTGTGACATCGATAAACTATATCGAGCTTTGCTGCTCTCTTACACACACTCAGTTTGCTCCGGCACTGGCATCGCTAAAACAAGCGATTTTGGACTATGCATGGCAGTACATTTGACGTATCTATATGGAACGGAGCTAAGCGCGCAGGTATAACCTTTCCCCTACGGTTTTACATTATACCGCTTGGCCCATATCAGTTCGTCCCAATGAACATTATATTATTTCTCGACGTTCGTAAATATAGAAAGACATGATGATATGATTCAGCGTGAAGCGCAGAATTTCGCGGACGATTCTCGAGCCCGCGTGTGCGCGAGCGATCAACTAGTTATAATGCTTTCATTTATGTAATACGCCCCATCTATGTTTCATGACGAGACAATGAAATCTGTGTCGCGTTGATGCCTCTGCCCTATACAGCAGCGAAGCTTAAAATTTGTTCGCGCATTCAAGCGCGCTGCCAGCTTAGCACACATAATATACGAATTCAAGCATTTGGCCATATCCTCGAATATAGGGTGCGATGGTTAGATCGTGCTTACAGGAGAGTTTATATACGTCTGTGTGAGTGTGTGTAACGTATAGCAGTTTGCACGCCAATTCGTTAAGAGCTTCAGAAGTACAATTAGCCCTCGACTCATGCGTTTCCGGCGCGTATACAAACGATATACCAGCGGGCACAGAGAAATCCAAGAGGGAGGGAGAGATATAAATAAATAAACGCGCGTGTTGAGCTTTGCGCGCGATGATTGCAGTGATTCGTTTCAATAGTAAACTATGCGAGCGCGAGTGCGTATTTCAAAATCGATAATTTTGACGTTGCAGGTGCTTCTGCTACTGCTGCGTTGCGATCGTTATATCGTTGGCCCACATGGTAAGAACTGCCAACACGTAAATATTTCATGAACCATATTTAATTCGTACATCAATGATTGAACTTTTGACGAATTCACAATTTGATTTAAACTTTTTTTTATCATCAACTAATAAAAGTCGTATTCAAAAATCAATTCTTACAAAGAACATGTAGTTTGTATAATTTTTGGATCCAAAGCATAACAGAGTAAGTTTGGAGAATTGTACTTTTGAAAAAACTGAAAAAATACTGAGGTTCGTACTTCATGACACTATAGTGTCACAAGTAGCACTTTATGGCACGGAGTAAGTTTTTTAGTTTGCTATGTTGATAAGCAATCATAAAAAAGGTTCCATCAAGTGTTTTTCGAAACAATAAAATATCGTTGAAAATAAATAAAAATATATTTGATTTTGAATGAATAAAATATTGATGAGCCATCGGATTTTCCTATGTATCGAATTTCCATTCGCTTGCGTATGATATGGTTTTATTTCTCTCTCTCTCTCTTGATCGTGTACATTAAATTATAAACACACAAAATACCGATGGTCGAGTGAATTTTACTTATACATAATTTTTCGTTCGGCGGGTAATAAAACCTCAAGTTCTATATAATAAAACTGTGTGGATACGAAGAGTAAACCAGCTGGTGCTGCGTGAGGCACAGACACGCAGAGATCGTACCTAACGCCGGCCAGTGTGCAGCTTGCAGTGATTGTTATCGCAGCTGGGATGCATATAAAAGATGTGGGGAAATGGCCTCGAGACTTATATATACGTCGACCGGCCGCACAGCGATCTCTCATACTATAAAGCCGTGTCTGGATGGTATATATAGTAGCCAGCTTTTATGAACATTAACAGTCGAGCGAGCCTGTCCATAAAAAATGTCTCGAGCAAGAGAGAGCGAGAAAGAAAGTGAGCTACGTTTAAATTTTGTCTGAATATAGAAAAGAGAGAGAGATTTCCACTTATATATAGCTCGATGCATCTAACTCCATGCAGCGGAAGATAACTCAATAAATCTCGAGAGTAAAATCTAAAATTACCGACGCTAAAATCGTTCACAAGACAAGTCGATCACCCCGAATGATAGAGACAAAAAAAAAGAAAATAGTTCTTCCAATAGCTCGGGTGGCGAGTACAAATAATTAAAAAAAAAAATATTTCGGCTCACTAAAGTGTTTGTGCAACTGTAAGTGCATTGTAAATGATCAAATTCGACTTCCTTTAACCTGATGAGCGATTTTACTACTACCATTAAAGGACCAATGGGTATTTTAAAAATAAATAGCTGTATAACATGCGCTACACGCTGGAACATGTTTAACAAACTCGATGTAAGCTTTGTCGACACATTTTGAGAAAGAAAGAGATAAGTAAAAAAACCGCTGCCAATGTATTGGCAAGTAGCTTCCTCATACTATTTTTTTAACTTAAAAATAATTTGAAAATATTAATATCATCTTTTCTAA
>CACVKI010143896.1:157-11154 GCA_902732785.1 Trichogramma evanescens | reverse complement strand
AGAGAGAGAGAGAGAGAGAGAGAGAGAGAGAGAGAGAGAGAGAGAGAGAGAGATGCGTTTTTTTGTGCGCGTACCCCAGGGTTCATGGGGGCGCATGTGCCTTCTTTTTCTCGTTTTTTTTTTGTACATCGGAAAATAATCGTTCCCTGTGCAATACATCATTTATTAATACGATACATTTTTGCATTTAGGGAATATTCCCGATGTAGGTACGGGAAAAATGTAACCCGCTGCATGGATCAGTGCCCACGCTGCGTTAAGAACGATTGTAAAAATTAGTATTCGCAATCACAGTATACATTCATTCGAGGCGCCGAATAAAATTTTTGATCTATCGTCAATTTCGTCGCACGGTTCTCTTTTGATCATGCATTCATATTTGCGCTCTTGGCTGAATATATATTCGCTGTATGCGCTCGCGAGCGCGTTTCACAAACGAATTTCAGAAAACTTTTTTTCGACTCTACTCCCGCTTGCGTTTAATCTCTCTCCTCGCTCAAAAAATTTCTCGCAGTGTGATACGTATATGTGTATGGGTATAGTGTACGATGCGTGCAGACTATATGCTGCTCTGTCACCGTATACCACTAGGGGTAGAAAAAAAGCCAGAGGCACCGAAAAAAAAAATTCATTACAGTATCGATTGTTATTTTCTTTTTTTTCTCTCTCCCGAGCCATCAAACTGATGCAGAAATCTCGAATTTCATGTACGCATAGATTTTCCTCTCTCTCTCTCTCTCTTTGCGCTTACGAGAAAGCAGCATCGCTACAGTTTAAAACTTTTTGGCACTTACGGGGCAATGCATTAATGGATTTTCGCTCGGTATACTTTTTCAAAGTGATATTTTCGTTGGCCAAATGACAATGTCCTTTGATCGCATGGGAGCGAGCTTATTTACACGCATCGGCTGTTTTCTGGAACAGATTAAATATCGAGATATATTGAGTATTCAATTTAAATAAAATCTACATCACATTCGAAGCGTGCAGTATAGTCATCCTGTTTATGTACATCGTGAACATCTTAACCTTAGGAGCGAGCATTACAAGACTCGAAATCTCGTTTCGTCGTTGGGGACTGGTTGTTTGGGGGCTCGCAAAGCACATAATTTTCAAGATAAAAACAGAAAAAGGCGACGAAGAAGGAGAAAAAATGTGAAACGTGAAAAGAAAAAGAAACTGCACGGGAGGGTTAGATCCTCAAGAGGTACTTGCAGTGGCAGCGGCAGCAGCAGCAGCTCAGTAGGCTTTCGTAAGCAGCATCAGCACCACCAACAGCGGCAGTAGCGAAATGAAAGTCTCGCGGCCTTGACGATTTCGCTGCATGGAGCTGTGTATAGTGCACTGGGGTAGGGAAAAAAACGCCAAGATTTACTCCCTCTCCCGTGGTAGAAATAAAAGCGGATGTAAAGCGAGTCGCGCGCGATAAATCTCGCATCCGTGTGTTGCAGTGGCGACACGAGCCGCGGGGGTAATTTTCGCTTTTCCTCCCTCTCTTTTCGCTCCCCGTTGCTACTGTGCTGCTGCTACTGCTGCAGCTGTCTAGCACGTTTCTGAACTTGACTTTTTCTTATACTATACGCTTTCATGTGTACATGTATACGCACGCTACATTGCTCGCTGCATCTCGAGCTTTTTTTACGGCCGAAAAAATTGCAAAGCATTTCTCCGTTCCTTCTTCTACTTTCTTTTTCTTTTTTTTTTATTTCGACGTTTGAAAATTCCATGTATATGCTTTCCGAAAAATGTAACTATCACGCGAGAATCATATTATGCAAGCGTGTAAATAATTTACAATGCCGATACACATTTTTAGAGTTTTGAATAGATAAAAAAAATTCAGCGCTAAAAATAAATATAACATTTGTCTTGCTGTGCACCGTTTTGTTGTTACTCATGCCCAAGCGTCCCACTTCTCTCGCGCGTGTATTTCTCTCTTTATTTCTAGTCTGTATTTTGCCCTTCCTGCAAATGTAAGCCGCCGCCGAGCGTGCACATACACGCGCGCTTAGAGCAAAACACGCCGTTGGTGCTGTTTTTCTTGCTATTGGCCTTGCGATATAAAACCGCGGCAGGAATCCAAGCAGGATACATAAAAGCAAGAATATGGGAGCCAAGAAATTGGAAAACTAAATGTGTATATATGCAGATGCGCCCGGAGAATAAAGAGGAGAAAGGGAAAGAAAAAACGCGCGCGCACACGTACGCAGAGCAAATATTTTCAGCGATTGGTTATAAATGCAACTGCTGCCGCTGCTGCTGCTATACGTAATACCTATATACGCTATTTGCTTCAAATTATGATAGTACCTATAATTTCGATACTTCCACATCTTCTTTCTTTTTTTCTTTCTTTCTCTCATTTTTATGGACTTTGGAGTATGCGCGTGCGTCTGATCGACTGGAGTATCATGTGAATTCGTAAATTGAATTCTCGAGTTTTCTCTCGAGCGCGCGATTTCTCATCGATCGAAGTGAGCCATTTAAGTTCCATTGATTATTCTATCTTTAAAATAAGCGCCCTGCATCTGCCGGCACCTTTCCCTAGATTATCCCTATTATTCAGTCTTACGTTTATCCTCATCAGTTGCAAACTTTGTGTACCTATGCAACTGCACGGCAAACAAGTGCAAATGCTATGTACGCCCGCATCTTCCTGCGCGCGCGCTTGGGCACTTTAATTAGCATATTTGTACTCCACGTGTACGCACCTTAATTAGTTTAATAAGTTTTCCTCGCTATATCTTCTCTAAAATATATCCCACTTTTGGATGATGTGCAAGAGCTCGAAATAGTGTCACTCTTTTGGATTTTCCTGCGTCATGTACATGGACAGAGACTGTGTTGGGCATTCAACGTGGACAAGCCAAAGTCTCAGAAAAGTAGAGTCGAAGCTAGTAATACGTGTTCGAACGTTGGAAAAGCTATGCTTGGGGTCATCTCGAAGTTGAAGCTTCACCACCACCCCCTATCGACGTGATCAGTTTTCGATATTGGCTGTGCGCGCGCGCTGTATCTATAGGTATATGATGTACATGTCATTCCTGCGCTAAGACAACTTTGTTTTATTGTCCTTTTTTTAAATTTTTTGCATAAAAAATATCATCGTCTCGCTTACTTACTGAAAAATTTGATCCTTCTAATAATAAGATCGCTTCATCTATTTATAGCGACGAATTCTCCCAATAACGAAGGCGCGCGAAGAGATCGTTTTTTTATACATCCTCATTCGTTTGTATTCATTTCCCAAGGGACGTAAAGTAAAAATTTCATTTAGTTTCGTTCTCTCTCTCTCTCTCTCTCTCTTCTTTTGACGTCGCGTCGCGTGTACAGAGCGTTAGGCGTAGGATGCGATATATACACCCTCACACACATATAGCCCAGTGTGTATATGCACTCGCAAATGACAATTCAAACTGGCGCTATACATGTGTATGTATACATAGTGTATCTCTCAGAGTCGTAAACTCGAAAATGTCAGGCGTGCTCTGAATTCACGAGTATAGCAGTACGAGATCATCTCGTTTGCAGTGTAACTAGACTTGCATCTTGTGTCGCCATCATCGTGTTGTTATACTTGCCTAACATGGCCTTTCTATATAACTTTTCTCATTACTTACACGCGTATAAGTATATACGCCCGCGCGTATACACACAGTAGTGCCACGTTGTGTCCGCGCGCGGCGCAAATTTGTATTACATCAGTTTGAATCATTTTTGTTACGGCCTTGCATTCAAAGTGAACAATTACTTTTTTACTTAATTGTCTCGTAAATCTTTGGATTATCAAAGTAAAAGTTTTTGAAAAAATTGCGGTAGTTGTATTAAATGAAACAAGAATTTTTTTCTCGTACAATTACCAAGATAATTTATTTCTATTCGTGACCATTCTTTACCTTGACAAAGTCAAAGTAACTCGATCTCCTGTAAATATCCATTTTTTTATCATTTTAATAAAAAATTGTGTTCGCTTGCATTCATAATGTTAGCCTCATTCAAGTGCACGCGTATATATACGTGTTTATAAGCAGAAATTTTAAATTGTAAAGTAATTAATTTTGCCATAGAGTAATTAATTTGCCTCAGGCGTTACACTATATACATTTGTACATTTTGTTTTCGCACCTGCACGTAGCTTTATACCGTGGAAAATGCGAACCAAAAAGGCCGTGCTCGCTCCAACGAAATATTTATCCCCTTTTGTTGTCAGGCGTTCGTTCCATTTAAAAAATTAAAATTTTTTTCATCATCGTACGGTTGGAAAACAAGCACACAGTTAGGTATACACGTATAAAACATAAATATAAATACATATTTTTGAAAATTTTATTTTTCACGCGTGTATGGATCCCAAATACCCATAGAAAGGCCGAGAGGCGTTGACGCGAAATGCGTTACGATTACTCATTCGGAGCTTTCAAGACAGAAAAGTGTGCAATCGCTGGCAGTAAATACACCGCGCACTCGAAAATGATCGTAAACTCTGAAAAGGCTATACACATACACGTATACAGCAGGCCAGATTGTAAACCCTCTCTTGCGCTCGGACCTAGAGCTAGTTTTACGACGGGGGATCGAAACTGGTCGGAAGTATATCGAGCGATTTTTCTGTAAACTCCGCAAAATATTTTTTTCATTAGGTCTTTTCGATGGCTTTCTAATAATTTTTCGAAACTTTCAAATAACACTGCGCGAAACGACGCAACAGAAAAAAATACGAAGATTTCACTCCTCGTCCTCAAAAAAGCTACGCAGTTGGAGTCCTTTTAGTCCGTGTACGTGTAAGTAGATGCATCGAGCTTGTGTGTATATACCGCAGTGAAGCACGGACGAGCTTGAGAGTCTAGTTGCAACCACTGATGCTCGAACGAAAGACGAGCAAATAGAGCAGTTAAATCGAGTTGAGCTATTGGGCATATACGTATACGTTCGTCTATTCTCAATCGAGCCTCACTCGAAGCTTTCAGTGCGCACTTTTTTCCCTCTACTTTAAAATCGACCAACCCGTGACTTGATATTTTCCTAAAAAAAGGAGTACGCACGAACGTCCGTACGTAACGATAAAAATGCGGTTGAAATTCAATTAAACGATGCTGATAAAGTCTCGCTTCAAAGAAATCTTGCGATCCCCTGTAATTGTAGGTTGGGAATTATTATTTTCTGCTCACGCGCGCGTGTTTGAGCTCTCTCTCTCGAATATATTTTCGCGCGCGAGCTCACGCTCGCCTATTATTATTACTATAAGACTGAAAATTGAGTTAACTCGAGCGTAAGAAATATTAATTTAAATAACTTGCCGCATACTCGATTGCATGACCAGAGATGCGAGAGGCTCCGTGGATAATCAAACGACGCATTATTATATACGGCACTATGTGTGGGTTTGAGCTATTTCGCAGGGCATTATTTAAAATTTTCCAAAATGACGCGTTGCGCTGCTTTCAGGCAATCGCGCGAATATGTGGCGCCTCAAAGCTCGCCACCGAACACTCGCCGGTCGCGCCGTCAGCTGGGCCTCGCGCCCAGCGAGCCCGGCCGCTGAGAGCGCGCCGGTTGATCTCTCCCATCTTCGGACAGCGGCATAGAGGGAGAAAAAGAAAGCGGTCAAGAGCATTCGGGCTTGACAGGAGTCAAAGGACCGCTCTCTCTGTCTCCAGCCCTCGTCTAGCCCACACTTGTGGCGACGGGCCCGACACTAGAAGTATTCGCATTTTTTCTGTACTCGAGTCTTAGCTGTAATTCCTAACGTTTATTCAATTTTTATAATAAATAATTGTAGTTTAAGAAGTCTTTGAGTATTTATTCAAGTGCGATAGGCACGACCACCTATCCGAAAAAATATATTATAGCGCGAGGTGCTCGCTCGATATATAGATGAGCTTTTAATTAAATTTTACTCCACGTGGCTGATTTCTCTATATGCGCGTGCCTGCGTTCGTGCGAAACAATTTGTCATTAATGAGGCATGAAATCTATCATCTGTCAATGAATATATTATATTAAAAAGTACATATACCGGAAAAAGAAAGCTTTGCTCGACGATACGATATTGCTGTGCGTCTGCGCGTCCCTCGAATTTTCTTCTCTCGGCTCGAGTTGACGCAAGTATAACACGCGTAAATGTCAACTTAGCTTTGAAATTTTGGCCGCAGGCTACGGCAGTCGACTATTTGTCAAGAGTCGGTGCCCCCAGAGACAGAAAGAGACGAGGTAAGCAAACGTTTGCCCACGGTCCGAGCTCGCGTTTCATTTTATCTTGGCTTTGGGAGTTTTTTTTGGCTCGAATTGCTTCGATAATGCGTACGAATAATATCGTAGCTCGCTCAAATTAGAGATTGTTCGTAACGTATAGGATAAAATACCCTTTTGTACATCAAAAGAGTCATACTATACGCCGAGTTAAACCTATTGTAAATGTGCCTAATGTAATTGAAGCGACAACGCAAAGATTCGCATGTATTGTGTGCGTCGTATCAGAGGAAAAATCCGCACGTTCTTTGATATCCCTGTTCGTATTTGACAGAGTCGCTATATTTTAACGACCTATCAACCCTGACTGGGAAGATATATAATACAGCTTGAAAAAGAGTTTGAAACCCCTACACCAATGGATTAAATATAAATCACATTCGACTTTAGCTTAATATCTCTTCGAGTTGGCTCAATTTTCGATTGTCTTTTGCTTCTCATTTTTTGCATAAAATAATATGATGTAAGTACACATCGTACTTGCTAGTAGGGCAAACAAACAAACGATCGTAAAAATAATAGGAAAAAATAACAAAATGCGTTTGGTGACGTCAATTACGAACTGACCACATACACCGGCGCATAATATCACTGTGATAAAAGTAAAAGGTGTATACGTGCGATTGTGAGTGTTTGTACGTGTATGTGTGTGAGTGTGAATACGCAGCCGGATGGGACGAACGAATGAACGAAGAGGTCGTTGCCTTTTGCGCGTTGCTCGACGTGTAAACAATGGTTTTCTCCAGAGCAGACCACGGGCGCGCGCGAACGCGATGTGTACACAAAGGCTTCAACTGGGGAAAAAAGTGTCGGGATGATATTTCGAAGGGAATGTCCGATGCGTATCGAATTTTGTTCTTTTGTTGAATTTTCTCGCTTTTGTTGAACGCGAGGACGAATAAGGGAACCGAATGTCTGCTCCGCGCTCAGATGGAGAGATCCCAGGGTGACTTAATGGGGTAGATACGTTATTAAGATGGAGAAAAGTTTGTCGCAAAGGGTTATTTTTAATGAAAATTTTCAATATATTTTCTTGTTACAAAAAAATGTAATAATTTTAATAAATCTAACAAAATGTTTTCTTTCTGTTTTAGGTAAGTACCAATGACAAGAAAATTTGTTTTGTACATTCGCATTCCTTAAATATATCACCGTCGACTGGTAAGTTCTATGGATCCACAATATTATGCATATAATATATTTCGAACGCCCAAAGCTGCCGTCTGGCTGTTCGTTGACTTTTTCTACTCGATTCTTTCTCGTAGAGCTATTTACGAATAATATCTCGCCGAAGCCGCTATACATACTTATATTCACAAAATCTGGTCGCTCTTCCTTATACTTTGCCGTAGGTACGTGTTGCTTATCAGACCGTATAAAATATAATATAGTCTCGAAGTAGAAAAGAGAGAAGGAGAGAGCTACGCTTCCGAGCTTCTGTTGACCCAACGATTAAGTTGCACTACTCCTGTGCAAGCCCTCGCTCTCTCTCTCTCTCTCTCTCCATTCGATATTTTTTCTTCCATTCTCTCTCTCGCTCTTTCTCTTACCTCGACCTGGAAACCCTTTTTACGAGGGAATTTACCATTGGCCGCGGAAAGCGGACGTGGTATTAGTAGTCGATTGAGTGCATATAGTCTCTCTCCCCTGTACCACCACCCTCTTTGCTTTGAAAATTTTCCTGTTTGGACAGCTCTTTTGTGTGTACTGCTTCTACCTCTAAGCTACTGGTTTACCCTGGCTTGGCCATTTTTCCGACAATTTTTTTCTTCGCCGTCCGCTTCATGAATCGACCAAAGTAGATACTATCCGAGCGCGCGCGCACGCCTGAGACTTTGAACTCATTAAATAAATTCTTTCTTATATTAAGTTTGGAAATTAATCAGCACTTGAATATGCTAATGCAGCTTTCTTGCGCGCGCGCGCGCGCGAAAACACTATACTACACGCTAGTTTTGTAACGCGCGTAAGAGAAATGCAGGCAGAGCAGAGAAGAAGAAAAGTTTGACTAGGCACGCGCGCGCGCGGCAGCGTACAAGCTTCACACAACGTACAGCTACAATTAAGTTTTCCATCCTCTAAGCGGCTTTACCCATTCGCCCGCGTGAAAAACTTTATTTCGCCCGAGCCGCCGACGAGGCGAAGGCAAGCAGTGGGGTCTTATGTATATATAGTCCAAGTCCTCGAAATGGAGATTCGCGACCCGGTCTTTGGGGCGGAGCTTTTTACAACACAAGCCCCGGCGTCGCCGGTGACTGTTTCACAAAGACCATCAAGCAGACAGTGGATACATTATTCATTCTCTTGCGGTTTTATGCTCGAGCTCGAGCAGCAGCAGCAGCAGCAGCGCCGCCACCCGAACAAAGTCATTGAGCGGATCTGTATTTAAAAATACATCAATTTTCGCGCACCGAGCGAGAAATGAACGGTTTTATGTGTCGTGGTCTGCTGCGCTTATATACACATACACAGACACATATCATACGTTCGCGAGTGCGCCGCGCGAATACAATCGAGCCTATATACGCCGCTGCGCCGCTGAAAGCTCGATAAAAGGCAAATACGTGCCTTCAGATATACGCATATTATTAAGTAGCTACATATGCATGCGATGCTCGTTACCGATATTCGATACATATGTATGAAGGTCTAGCTGCTGCCGGTGTATACGCACCTTCAATTCCGGCCTTTTGAGCGCGCCGACCAATTCGAATTCAAGAACCCCTGAATCGAAACTGCGCAGCGCTATGTGCAGCCAGCCAGCCTGCCTATACATATCGGACGAGAACAGAGGGAGAAAAGAAAATTGGAGTCAAGCGAGCGCGTCGTTCTTTGTACTGCAGACTCTTTGCACTCACTTATAGCCAATATTTTAACGTCGCGCGCGCGCTCGCTCGCTCGCGAACGGGGGAGAAGGCTCTTATCGAGAACAGTCAATTTATACAGTTTTTCGTAATAGGATTTTTTTCGCCTATATTTTTATACGCGATTACTTTATTATTCGATTCGATGGGATGAAAATTTGCCACGTAAATCATCGCCAAGCTCAGCGGCTGGATTATGTTAAAAGATTATACGCTGGCAATAAAATATTGACTCGGAAACTATACGGCGGCTTCTCCCTCTCTCACTCTCTATTCCTCTGTCTCACTCCCTCGCGCCGCATATATGTATCCGTCATAAAACAAAAGGAACTGCATGATAATTGAATGAAGCGCCGGAGCTGCTAGTCATATACTTTGTTTGCTCAGTCTCTTGTGAATTTTTCAAGTTTCGGGTAGCAGAGGCAGCAGTACGTAGTAGCGACGTTTCGTTAATGTAAAACGCCGTACGGAAGATCTCTACGCGACGTCTCTTAACATTCATTTTTTTTCTCCCGGGGTCTTAGAGACACTTTCGGAATTATGATCCATAATGCACGCACAGCTGCTGTACGTGAACTAGAAAGAAAAATGCGTGTCTGTGTGTATGAGCGCGCCTACGTATATGGATATATTATAAAGCGTAACTCTCCGAATGCGGGTCTTGTGGTTTTAATGCCGTACATATATAGCGAGAAGGAAAAGAATTTCGTATCATGTCGCATATTTGAGTGATATAGTACTCACGCACGTCGACTTGCTAAAAGTGACGTATGCGAAATGTATTTTGATGTATGCCACGTATATTGTGAGGGACGGACGGATGAATACATATGTGTATATTTTAATTATTATTGAAACAGAAGGAAATTCCCTCGCAAGCAGAGTAACTTTTTCAATTGAGTTTGAATTTAAGGCGATCGTAGTAGGATAAAATCTCCAAGGATTAATACGCACTGCGTACGTCGTAGTCATTTCAAATCGCCTCCGGGGGTAATTCGTTCGATACCGGCTGAGCCTTTTGCCCGTTTTTTCCTCGATGTGACAATCTAAATTCGAAAGAAGTGATTTTAATACGCAATTACGCCACTGCCACCATTGACCTGCAGATGGAAAAAAGAATACTTTCCAATGTTTTCTGCATTCTGAGAAAACTGAAAATTCATTCACACGTGAAAATACTCGACTGCCCTAGATTCTCTCCCTCTCGACGCGCTCCAGCTGTTATTTTTTTTTGTTTTTCGCCGTTCATATATATACGCGATTGTCGCTCCATGTATGTATATACGTACAAGTATATGTTTCACGTCAGAAACTTTTCCCCACGTATATAACGGGATACTTTGGCAAACTTTTATTGTCTTGCTCGAACTCTTGAGATGAATGAAAATTTACGCAGCCGTATGTTGAGGATTTTTACGGCTTTTTATATATTCATTCCTACGACTTCGACTTGCAATTTTTTTTCGCTATCTCATTCGACACTCAAAAAACACCCTAATGTAACTCGATGACGAAAAAGCTTATTTTTTAAGAAAGTGAGAAATCTTATGCTAAATATTATTCGAAAATTTATCTGCCGAAAAACTTGTTAGTTGTTTTGAAATCGTGCTTTGACTTATAGAATTGTTCTTACTTTGCCACTTGCAGAATTGAATTGAATATAGTTTTATTGGCAACACAAAGAAATTTGTACGTGGCCACGTATAATACAAAATAGCGCGAAATATAAACGTATATTTATATTACATATTGATTCTTATAATTAAGCTTAAATCTATAATACTTACAAGGAGAGCTTTTCAGGTCCGGGTCATGGATTTGCTCCAAAATTTTTTTGGGGTCTCCTGGTACCCAATACTGAAGCTCCCTGTGCTTAGTTTGATC
>CACVKI010143895.1:0-27105 GCA_902732785.1 Trichogramma evanescens | reverse complement strand
CAGGTGGTTTTTACAGGTGCAGTGCTGCAGCGATCCGGAGTCTCCCCACTCCGTACCCGTCGGCGTCCCCTCTGTGAGGCGAGCCGTGTCCACGACCGCGAGATCTTTTCGTGCCCCGTTTCCTATCTAGCTAGCCGGACCCTGGTCGGCGACGAGCATCCGCTCGTCTGGCGCGTCGTACATCGACAAAGCCGGCCAGGACGTGGAGAAATCGACACGGGCGGTGTGCACGGGGAAGCCACCGTCACACTGGATATCAATACCAGAATGATGAAACTTTTGCGACTTTTCCCTATTGACGATGTTGCGCATGCATATAAGAAATTGTGTACCACTCCATATTAAAAAGATAATTTCAAAATAATGGAACCCCTCCTAACCTATTTTTAAGCTACTTGAATTGGCTCCTTCAAGTTGAAAAAAAAACTTTACGTACGTATATGCCTGTTCTGTGGAATAACTACGATACCATCCTGACACACAATGTTTGGACAAACAACGGAGTTGAAGCGTGGCATCGTGGTTTTAGTCACAAAATTCATAAAAGCCACGAGACTTTGTGTAAATTCTTGAAGTGCCTTCAGGTGGAACAGAGTATGCAGGTGAACAGAACTAGTGACATCAACTCCGGCAAAAATAAAAAAGTCACTAGAAGAAGAACTTACGAGGAAATTGAATCAGTCAGTCGGTTTATTAAGTGTTGTGTCTGATTATAAAAAAAGCGTATTATCGTATTTAAATAATGTTGCTATTAATGTTATCTTCGGCTCGAACAAAACTTGGTTGTGTTCGTTTATAATTATATCTTGTTTCAGTTAACATTGTACTGTTGATAATTATATTATATATCGTGTTTTGAGTACAACTCGCATATCGAGTTGACGTTCGAGTTGACGTGGGGGCGATAAGTCGTAGACCCACACGCTTTTTATGCGGTCTTGTTGTAAGCGAAATCAATGTTATGATTTATGAGAGAAATTTAAAATCTTATTCTTACCTCGTTAAACATTCTATTTAGAAATCTTGGCACAGTAATTAAAATGGTTGGTTTTAATGCTTTCATATCTTCTGATAGTTGTTTCATATTACCACCATAAAAACCAACTGATCCGCCAACCATAAACATTCCATTGACGCTACATCGTTCTAACATATGAGCTAAGGGCAAAAAGCTTAACATTGTATCTTTACTTGATGGCTTGTATTCACCTAATTGAAGTAAAACTGCGCTAATGCTTGAAATGATATTCTTATGAGTAAGCATCACGCCTTTTGGATTACCTGTGGTTCCTAGCGTGTAACAAACTGTGCATAAATCATTAGGTTTCGGAGGTATTTCAGAGTAATTTTCACGCGTACCAAGCTGTTCAACATCTGAAAATTTAATTATTTCGATGCCTTTTCGTTTTGCTTTACGTTTAGTAATGTTTGTCGTTTCACGAATAACTATTATTTTTTGTAAACACCTGAAATATCAATATTATTCTGAAACTGTTATCAAAAATTATTATTAAAGTGAAATATTTCAAATTCATTAAAAAAATGAATATTTTTTTGCCATCCAGTAAATTAGACGTAAAGGGAAATTAAAAATTATAAAGTTAAAATAATAAGTTATTTATAAAATTAAAATCTAAAATCAAATTTGAACGTTCCATGGCTCAGTTGGTTAGCGTGCTGGTCGCTGAGACAAGATCATTCAAGGGGCTGAGGAATCGATTCTCGGCGAAGGAACCCGATTTGTTCCGAGTGCCAATCGACGGGAAAAGTTTCCAATGAGCCCCGACTATCTCAGGACGGATTTTCTCCTGTCGGATGATGTACCTCCAGAACATATTTACTGGTACACCTTCAGGTTTCCTTTGTCTCACAGGTTTTTGGGTTTGGGCAAATGCGAAACAGTTGGGCGGGTCGAAGTGAGGCTCCTACAGGCTTTCACATGATAGAGAAATAGAGAAAAAAAAATTAATTAGCCTCTAAATTTATATTTATTTGTCATCATTATATTAGTCTTTGCTTCTAATCTCACGTACAGTTGGGGAGGGCTCACGGATCTGCCCCAAAATTTATTATGTTATTTGGGCATATGAAAATAGCCTTTAGCCAAATCAGCGCACGGTCTAGTCGATCGTGGAATACGTCCTATATCAAGTTGATAAGCGCAGAATGAATCAGGTATAAAACCCGGTTCTAAAGACAACTCGCCACTTCTTGTAATATCAAACTCTGTACGAGACTGATCGTAAGTGATCGTTCTCATCGCGACTATGCATTGTAATCTACGTGATTTTACTATTTTTAATAATAATCATTACAATTGAAACATTGATAGCTTAATAAATTGTTGCCAAACGCTGTACTTCTGCTCAAGAAAATAGTCAGCAATGGAGCTAAAAGTATTCTATATTATGGGTGCGTTATACGTTTAAATTAAGCAGATACATGTAACTTCATGAGAACTTAATGATAGACCGTGCTAATTAATAGTGGATACCTGTTTTTATTGCTTTTCTTCAAAGTAGAACTCCCCTGATATTATGGTGAAGAGAGAATTCAAAGGGATCGTGTGGATTCCTTTTTACAAAGTCATACACATGTTTGCCAATAGGGCCTAATTTATAGTACATATAAATAGTTTATAGATTTGAGCCAATCAACCGCTATGTTTTCGCAGATCAATAAAGTACGCATGGTTGCTGCTGTAAGGGAGTCGTAGCGTGCTTCACTTGAGTTGTCACAGGGTAGTTATTTTTCGGTAATTAGTCCTGGATTGCCATTATTATATTGAGAATTCATCTCCTGGGTGGTATTTATATTTGCAACATACGCGACTGTTTGAGGCTTATTACGCGCTGAACAAGATGTGTGGGCAATAGGGTCTCGTACAGTTCAGCAGCGCTACTCGGCTGTAAGGATTCTACACGGCTGTATTAGGCCTATTACAGCCAAGGAGGATTTCAATACAGTCGAGGACGTTAGCGCGCTCTGACGGCATTGAAAAGATTCACCGCTATACCGACCCGTGACGTATCTCGCTCGCTAGCGCTCGCTCGTAGCTCATAACCTAGTAAGCATTGATCGATCAAACCAACAAACCTCTGTCGATCAAAATGGACTTTCAAAATATGTTTGCGATCAATGCTTCACAAGCTCACGGAGACGATGATGGCAGCGATAGTGACAGTGAAAACTCAAATTTAAGTAAAGAGCTACAAGAGTTGATCGAGCAGGCAAAATCGAACGTCATCCCAGTGCAATCAAGGGGTCTGTACGAAAAACAATACAACCAATTTCTCCAGTGCCGAGAAGAAATTAATCTTGGCGAGGAAGTAACCGAGGAACATCTTCTAGATTATTTTCAAAAGCTTTCCAAAAATTTTGCGTCAACCACTTTGTGGGCCACATATTCAAAAATAAAAGCTATGATGTGCTTGAAGAAAAATCAGGACATCAGTAAATTCATGCAACTGCAATGTTTCTTGAAAAGGAAAATACAAAATCATACTGTAAAGAAGCCTATGGTTTTCACCACTGAAGAGGTATCAAGATTTTTGAATACTGACAATGATGATAAGTTCTTACTACATTTGGTTAGTTTTTTTACTTTTATATTTTGATTATGTAACATGTATCAATTGTGAGGTGATATTTATTTAATGTATTATTGTATGTTTCTTAATTCATAGGTTATACTGGTAATTGGCCTACATGGATGCCTACGTACTACTGAGATACAACATATTAACATGACTCATGTCAAAGAAGAGGGTTCTTTGTACCATATAACTATTCGAACGACTAAGACCAAAACTCTCAAGTCTTTCGTCA
Source organism: Trichogramma evanescens (assembly GCA_902732785.1). Taxonomy (NCBI): domain Eukaryota; kingdom Metazoa; phylum Arthropoda; class Insecta; order Hymenoptera; family Trichogrammatidae; genus Trichogramma; species Trichogramma evanescens. Next base: position 23,277 of record CACVKI010143895.1, on the reverse strand, counting down.
CAAGCCAAGAAGTCCATTCAATTATAGATAGATATATCAAACTAAGGAAGGAGGTAATATAAATGGAAAGATTCTTTGTGCAAATAAGATATGGCAAATGTACACGTCAGGTAAATCTATTTTACTCCATACATTCCTCTACTTAAAAACTGAAAATAAAATGAAAATCATAACTTTCTCTAATCATTACAGAATGTTGGAGGAGCAAAATTTTCATCAGTCCCAAAAGCTATTGCTACTGAATTAAAATTGGACCATCCAGAAAAATACACTGGGCATGCTCTTCGAAGGACTTCTGCAACTTTTGTTGCTGATGTAGGTGCTAATACCTTTCAACTGCAAAGACTGGGAGGTTGGAAAAGCCCAGCCGTTGCTCAGAGTTATGTTAATGAGTCTATGCTGAATAAAAAGACAACGAGTAAACTCATTTCTTCAGTGATAGAATTTAAAAAACCATCGGCAATCAGCACCTCCAAGACTTTGACAGTAAAAACTAAAGAGTGCACCGAGCACTTCGAATGGGCTAACTTCTTGCAAATCAAGTTCAGAATTGAAGATTCATCACAATGATAATTTGAAACGCTCTATACCTCCTAAAGAAGTTCTCCAAAACATGGAAGTGAATGTTATTCATTTTCAATTTCAATTGAATGATCAAGAGATGGAAGAATGTCATTTAAGTCTACAAGAATTTAAAAGAAATCTTTTCAGATGATCAAATTACTGTTAAAACTAAAAATGATGTTCAGAGATATAATAATAACAATAATGATCAAGATTCCGAAGAAAATCAAAGTCAGTTAGAATTATTAAAAAAAAAATAAAATAAAACTCCAGTTTATATATTTGAAAACTGCAATGTTACCTTTAATAATAATTAATTAATGATTAAGAATTAAAATTATTTTATTAATTTTGTAATAGCTATAAGGTTTATATTGTTTATGTATCAAAAATACATAATTAATGAATTTTTTTTAATAAAAACATATAAATATGCATTTTTTAGCTCCCCAAAACGAGCGGATATGTAGAAAAATTGTGTACACATCAAGAGCTGTATGCCGTGCTGTTACAGTCGAGGAGATTGTTTGGTGGTGGGGGCAGCAGTCACCGAGATCGCGCAGCCGCCCAGGCCGCGTAGCGTAGTCTAAATAACTATTATAGAGCAGTCATTCTCAGAGTAGTTGCCTTAAGGTAAAGGGGAGTTATATACCATATATATAATTAAAAATCGATGTTTTATTATGATTGCTTTAATTCTTAGACCTTTGAAGCATCATCTCCCAAAGTTTTAGACCTCAAAACAAATTATTCATGTCATTATAATGTTTCTTTATATCTAAAACCACTAAATACGATATTTGCCAATTCCCATAGTTGATTTGACTATGCAAATATTTTGAACCCCGCTATCGATTTGAATTTTAGGAATTTTTCATAAATTTATGATTTTTCAGTTGTGACATTAATTTTTCTGTTTAAAAATTTTGCTATCTAAGTGGCACGAGAACTTACGGATTCATATTTGGCTGTAATACACTATTTGTTGCTGCTACTGCTATCAGTGCTTCCTCTAGTGTTCAAATTTTGAAATAATAGTAATACTTCTCACTCATTAGGATCAATTTTTCGTTTCTTACTCTTGTCACTAGCGTATGATACTATGGAACCCCTATCATCATCGTCATTTTTGAAGTCTTCCTCTGTGTCTTCAGCTTCCTCACATATCGTTACACTAAGGCCGTTCTTTATCTTTTCCAAACACTGTTGAATTAAGTAGTATTTTCTCTTCAAAATCAAAGTTTTCGTATCCTTACAATGTTTACGAGTTGGTAGCTGATTGAAGGTTATGCTCGGATGAGATAGGCACACAATTATATGTCTTGTGACAAAAAAACCTTTTCCAGCTTTGACTTCTTTTATAAAATTTGATTTATGGTACACACTATCACAAATTAAACACATCACGACTCTAATATCCGTTTTTATATAACAACTTGCTGTAAATTATCCAGCGGGACATCCCGCGAGTCTTCACTCATCCACGCCATGTTGGCATCAAAATCCAAATGTAAACAGAGCCATAGCCTTTTTCTAGAAGTATTGAAATGCTACAGCAGAAGAAGCAGTAGCAGCGAAAAGATATACTTGATTGCTCATACGAAAATTCAAGCGATAAAAAATGTCTACCCAATATGTGCATTGTGCATGCTAATATGACTGCAGGAATTAGAGCCAGTATGGTTTATTTCTAGGAATCATTGTAGTTCAGGTCTAGTAATAAGTGTTGTTTAAGGAAAATTCTGAACCACTTCTAGATGTGAAGTTTTTCGCGTATTTTTTTTAATTAAGAGTTTCATTAGTTAGAATAAAAGCAAGGATAGCTCTATTGTTTTCGTTTATATTGGTGCTTAGGCAGTGTCGTTGAATGGTCGTATTTCTATTCGCAGGTAAGAGTTTGGTAAATATTGTAAATACTTTGTTCAATTAATAAAAAACCCCGTAATTCTGTTCGTACAACAACACAAATCTACTGTGATCGATTATTAAACCCTTATATGTTTATTTATCTATTTCTTTTGCAAAAAATCAGCACACGGTATTGCTTAATTTCTCGACAGTAATCCTTGTAAAGTAACATAATACTTTAAAAGATAAATTTTCTTTTGCCAAGTAGATCTTGACTTCAGGAATAAATGATTGGTTAAATCATTCTTTGAAATTTTGTTGAGTCACCCAAGCAGTTTAGTTAGATTTCCAGAAAACTGACAGATGTTCTTTTTCTTTCTTTCAGTGCACGCGGACTTTCAGATCAGTAATCCAGCATCGGTTTGCACCGGTGGGTAACAAATGCATTGACAGACAAGAGTAATGTGAACCGGTCTTTGGCTGCTTTGAAAACAGGCGCACTTTTCTTTATCTTTGACTTTGTATGGAACATTTTTAACTTTTCTGCATTTTTTATTAATCGGAGGCTTTTTTATGGAGGCATGACTTTTTGACAGTTTTAATTTAGAGCGACATATATTGCTTTATTTATGGTTATATTTTCATCAATAAAAAAAAAGAAGAAAATCACTCGCAAATCCGCCTAAAAGGAGAATACGGAAAAAAGCAACAAAGCATGTAAACAATTTCTGAGTGAAAGGACGGCTGCCGATAGAAAATAGGCGTTTACAGGGGGAAGGGGGAGGGGGCAGGAGCTATGGGGGGTCTAAAATTTTGGGACTTTTTTACCATAACATACCCAAAGTGCGTCCAGATCGGTGACATACGTGCCCACGGTTTTGTAAGAAAGTATTATTTTGACCCATATGCGATAAGTCCTATCATTATGCCAGTGAATTAGCAACAGTAATAGATAAGCCAGTTTACTATAGAATGAAGAATTTACTATAGAATCAAGAATGAATTTTATGAGAAAATATATTAAATATCAAAGCTCGAATGCAATTGTAATAGTTGTAATATTTGTGCTCGATACTTTACCACATGCAGCACTAAAAAACTGATTATGCGTATGCCTACACTATGAGAACGGTAGGTAGTGAATGAAATCATGTGAAAATAGTTGAAATTGGTGTGAGACGAAGTAAAGAGTGAGTAAAAGACAATGTAATGTGCGCAAGGTTTTTTTTCGCAAGAAATTTGGTGGCTAGAGATATTTCTAAATTAAAAACTGGTGTGAACTATGCGCATAGAGAAAAATGCTAAAATAGCGAAAAATAAGTTGTTTTAGACGTACATGCCTATTCTGCATAATTTTTTTCAAATTTTTGAGAACTCAAAGATGTAAATGTTGTTTGTCTTAAAACTGTCCTTTATATCATAAAAATAATATTAGAGGAAAAATTGATGTCAAACTCCTCTTAAATTAATTTTATTTGTATTGGGGAATCCTGAGAGGACAGAGTAGCACTGCCTCGTGTAAAATTATACAAGTGATTAATGAGGATCAGCTTTGATCATTTTTGGTATGAATATTTTTATTCATAAAATGTATGCTTTTATTGAGTCAAGTTTTAAAAAAATTATGTTGTATGAACTTTTATTTGTCAAACAGATTATTAATATTGCACCTTATTAAAAATAATGTTATCAAGTTATCTTAGACTGAAGGATAAGAAGCAATATTTTATGGTTATTGTACAACAGAATAAATGAAAAGTAATATATTTTAAACTATATTATAAATTAATACTTTATGTTATTCATTATTATAATTTTAAGATTATTACTCTAATATTGCATGATTTGGTGCCAACCTTGGTGCTTTTTCTAATATGGCATTACATTTAGTATCGTCCTCACACACCATTATATTGATTTCAGCTTGGCTTATAATGAACGCACCAGCCTCTATTCCAAGCATGTCATTTAAAGGAACAAGCACTAAAGAGTATGAATAACAAGCTTGTTCTGTTAAAATCCATTCTATACAATTTCGACTGTGAATCCCAACAAATGAGTGATTAAGAGGTGAGAGACCAAGAGAAATAAGACCAGAACCGAAATTATTAGCCCTTAGAAGAGTCTCATTATAATGCAACCATTGATAGGGTTCATTAGGTCCACTTCTCCAACCAAGACATCGACCATTATCTGCAAGTAAAATAAATTATTTGAATTATTCATAACATTGATACAAAAACATGTTCAAGTTTCAGAAAATTGTTGTACGATGTTGGTAAGTAGCTTGTTTAGACTGTGTTGTTGTGTTGTTGTTTAGAACGTAAGGTTCAAACCAGATAGCCACGTTATAATGAGAGTACAATGACAACTTTACGATTTTCCATTTTCTTAAAAATAATAGGAAATGAACAGAATAAAAGTTGCTAACTTCCATTTTGGTAAAGAAAATTAAATAAATAAATAAAAGAATTATGTGGAGGTTAACCCTCGTAAAACGTTAGTAAAAGACCATAATATAAACGCATTAACATTGCATTATTGATGAAGTTTCGCTGGCGTGTCTCCCAGCCTTTCTAAGACATAACTAAACACATTGTTATTAAATAATAACAGAGAACGGTTATTAAATCAGTGGTTAACATGCTAGTCACTTATACAACGCCGTTCAAGGAATCGTGGGTTCGATTCTCATCCAGGGCATTCGGCAAAAAAATACATAATGAGCTCCTGCTGTCTCGGGTCGGGTTTCCCCCAGCACGGGTATACTTCTAGTGCAAATCCACTGGTACATCTCTAGGTTTTACCTTGCTTCATAGGTTCTCGGGCCTGGGCAAATACGGGACTGTAGAGTAGGGTAGAAGTAGGATAGAGGTGGAATTAGCGGAGCCAATGTCATAGGCAGAGAGTGTCGGCCTCACTAGTGCAGAGCTAACCTTTCGAGGCTACTCAGGGACTGATTAGTCCCAACCCGATATTGTCAGTATTTAGGATGGCATAGCCTAAAAGGGGTTACTTGGGTTATTTTAGAGGCTTTACTTTTACTTTTACTTTTTACATTGGAGACGATGTCCAAAGGAAATAAATAAGAAAATATTGAGGTTGTAGAGATTGTTGTTGATGGTGATTTATGAACAACATTTCAGGAAATAATTTCAGATATAATTCAGTTTATGGTCTGAAATTTTCATGCTATTTTTGCCCATTCCTATCTTCTGATTTCTACGAATTTATAATTTCTAATAGCGGCTCATTTTCATTGTGGCCCATCTACCATAACTCAGGAAAACAACTCATCATAATCCAGTCTTAGGTTAGTACTCATACCAATACACATAATACTGGACATTACCTAGAGCCAATATTAGTTCAATACGTAAAATAATAATGAATAACCAGTACTGGCTCTTAAAAACCTAATTTAATCGTATAAATTAGCTGATCATATTAAACAAGCCCGCTTTGAGCGGATTGCACTGTACTGCACTGAGACATGTATATTCACATGTATAATATATGGTTGATTCTCCTAAAATCTGTGTATCTAAGAATTGAAATTAAAGAAAAGGTGAAAAGGCAAAAAGGTGTGAACTAGTAAATCACTTTTTAAACCATAAAATAGGAGTAATCATTAAATCTGTGACCTTGAGTTTTGTTTTTCGAAAATCACGTCGAGTTTTATGCCTAAAATTGACTATTTTTGGAGATGACAAATCGCTACTTTAATCAAATACGTTCGAAAAATGAACAAAATTTTCTGCACAGCCTGGAATTTAGTCATTAAAAACGATTCTTTTGACGATGCGAGCGATCAAAAAGAATGATCCTAGATCGAAATTTTCACATCCACGAAGGTGACAGTTTTTTTGAAACATATGAATTTTCCAATAGAATAGCTATCGCTGCATATCTAAACTGTAAAATTTGAGTCCACGACCGATACAAATTGAAAGTCTATTTAATCTATTTTTTGGCTTCTTGCTTTATTCTTATTTAATCAAGTTTTTAAATCTTACTTTTAATCTACAACCCTTACCTTACAAACTTACAACGTACAAAATAAGTATTTTATTCACTTTGGATCATTTTAAATAAAATATTCTATTAAATAGTAATTTTAAGTAGTTAAAGTTGATCTTATGCTTAGATTTTAGTTGGGACCATGGCTTATCGAATAAAATGAGACCACATAGATCTCAATCGAACACTTGGAATACATGCTTACGCAATGCTTAGTGTAGAAGCTTTGTAGTACTGTAATGATGTATTTAGCTTTTTTTTGTGCATTCAAATTAGAATTTTCAAATAGGATATTGGAAAAGGCTTTTCAGCTTTTCAACGATTTTTAACAAGCCTTCACGTCTCAAATCCATTATAAATGAAAGTTCTTACTTGATGAAAAAATTTTTTTGGGCTATTCGACTTCGCTTAGAATCGGCCATATATATGAATATTTTTTGAAGATATTTTCAAATTTATGTAGGTACCGTAGATTATTGCAGATTGTACAAAATTTTACTACAGTTGGGACATAAGTGACGCTTTTCTTACCTTTGAAGAATTTTTGACGTTGCTACCTCAAATAAGAGCTTTTTCAATTCACTGATTGACAGCATGGACGCCAGTTCAAATATTATTCAAGAGTCTTCACATCGACCATGTCTCTTTTACGCTTGTATTGCACGCAGCTGCTCTAAAATATACTTAAACAATTCTACGCATGGTTTCGATGATCAAATGTTTGCAAAGACTGTAAAAACTGTTCAATGTGGCTTAAACATGAACGTGAAAATTGAAATGGGAGGCAGTTGTGTGTGTGATTCACTTGGAGCTAGCTTTCCTTTCAACTTGGTTACTTGTAGGTAAGATGGAGATATGTTCCACAAAAGATAATTGGTTCATTTGGTCAAACTTCAGACAGTGTACTCATATTTTGTACCCTTCCACTTGATGAGAATATTCTCCCAAGATGGGCCCTTTGAAAGATCTTAATATCTTTTTTTCATTTTCATTAGTGCATTATTCACACAGATACGTCCCTTTAACTGCAAAAAATATGTTTTTTTCATTCATGGATACAACTAATGAAGTATGCTTCAATCAAATTTTTTGATTTTTAGATAAAACTTATAAAAACTTTATTTACAAAAAAGATTTGTTTTTACTAGTATCTAAATGATAATTCATTTTTCTTCGCAGTAGAGAAAATATCGACTTATTACTTCTCTTTTATCGAATTATCCCATAGCTGTAAACAGCATTTTTGAGTACAACAACGTATCAATACAACATATTTATACAGCTTATAAAAAGTAACTTGGTGTTTCATGCTATTTCTAGCAAAGTAATGTAATTAATATTCTTAACTATATTTTGATAAATAAGAAAGTGAGAGAAAAGTACGTAAAATTGAAAAAAAATTTTCAGTAAACTTTTTTTATTGGCATTTGCAAATGGTTTTTTTATATATTGAACTTAATAGAACTTTTATAAACTGAAACGAAAAGTCGAAATATGGACATATAAAAATGTGTTAACGTTTATAAACGTTTATAAAAGCTTATAAAAGTTTATAACGTATTTGTTTTAGCGTACTCGACGTGACACTATTACTCATTATATGTTTTTTAAACTCAAAACTCGCTGAAATTTCGAGCTAAAAATTGATTCAATCATTTTGACTATATATTTTTTTATTGTGGTTAGAAAAAAACTGCCGTAAAGGCGGTACCAAAGTCAAATTTATTAGAAAATATGGTTTATGGAAGTGAATAAAAACTCGCTTCCATGACGTAGTCAATAACAAGTATGTCTGGAACACTGAAGTCAATGAACTATGTTTTTTTTTTGCCTAAAACACTGAGTCAAGGCTACGACTATAAGTTGGCTTGTTGATGTCTCTCATAAGATGACTTTACCACCAACTTTAAAGAACAGGAAAAGAGCTTAGTAAAGGCATCGGAAGAAAAAAAAACGGTTTGTAGAAGCCATAAAATAAAAACTCATCTGCCCATTTCCGGACCACGAAAGATTTCGAAAGGTAGCTACTTTTACCTTAGGACCACTGATAAGTCTTGTGATAGCAATCACCATTACAACGAATTGACCAAATTTTATAAGCTCATAACACAACATAAATCCAAGGAACTGATAAGACCCAGCTTGTGAAATTTTTGTTGTTGCATATTCTATTATTTATAATTACACAAGCCTGATCGATTCTGGCTGGATCCATTAGTTGAGTTTACTACTTAAAACCATGCTTGAGTTGGGTCACTTGAATTACTCAGATTTGCAAATTTAATTATTTAAAAAATACAAGTATTGCGCTTTTTCAGGTATTTGGGTTTGACATCTTGGAAGTCTATCCCTTCCTGCTGCCGAAAACCTCGTACACAGAATTGAGCTTTGTATCTTCTTGGATTGTCTGCCTTTTCTTCTTAGAATTTGGACCACTTGGAGTCGATGACCTTTCGATTCTTAGGCTTGGGCACAAGTGTCCAAGTGCCATTTTTTTCCAAGGACTGGAGCTTTTGCCTGATTGCGGCCTGTCATTCCTCCGCATCGGGTCCCGATGTAGCTTCATCGTAGGTCCGATCGGCCCGAGTCTTTTTGGCTTCTTGATTAAGTACTTATTTTCGTTAGCTGCGTTCAGAGCTTTGGCTTCCCGGAGGATTCGACTTTGTTGAGATTTTCGAAATACAATCTACGTTTGTCCTTTTCGCCGCTTCGTATGTCTCATGCTGCATCGATTCGTCCAGCGCACAGAACAATCTCTCGCTTGAGTCCGGCTTGGGGTTTGAAGTTATGGGCACGGGTATCGCGAGAGTTTTTTTATCTTTATTCGTAACAATAACAATTTCTTCATTGAAAATGACATTTCTTGAGATTATTATTTTATGCGATGATGGGTCATAGAGTCTGTAGTTGCTTGAGTCATGTCATATCCAACGATCCACGTCCTCTTGGACTTTGGATCAAATTTCTTTCTGAGTTACTTTGATGAGTGTGAGTAAGCCAGAGTTCCAAGAATCTTAATGTGACTCACGTCTGGCTTTTTATTCCACCAGGCTTCGAACGGAGTGATGGATTTAGCTCTAGTCGATCGCCGGTTGATTATGTAAGCTGCTGTATTTACAGGCTCGACCCATAGAAAGCTTGGAGCTTTAGCCTTTAACAGCATTGATCTTGCGATCTTGAAGATAGTTCTGTTGACTCGTTCTGCTTGGCCGTTCTTTTCTGGTGTATATGGTGCTGTGGTTTCAAGTCAATATTTGTTAGCGTTTTCTGCATTTCAATGTTGCAGTATCCACGACCATTGTCGCTTCGTAGGGCTCACAAGCCCACACAGCACGAAATATTTCAGAAAATTTGCAGAAAACTTTCAATGACAAGAATTGAACTTATCAGAATGTTTTCATTGAAAGCTTTTAGAAAAGATCACTATGTCCGCTCATTTTTTTTTGTCTGAAACATTTTGATGAAACTATGATATTTTAAGCTGCTACGAGGTATTTTTCCCCTTGGTACTAATCAAATTGAAATACGCATCATAGTGATGATGCAATAATGGGCAGAAAATGTGGACTTAGGTCGTTTTGCCTGTCCACAGTTTGCACTCAAGTCCACTTTTGGCGGTTACCCTTTTGTGAATATCGATAATTTCGCTCCATTTGTGATTATAACTCCATTTGATGATTTTGCGTTGGCAAAATAGCTCATTTAACGTTATACTAGTGTCAGTTTTTAAATCTTACGACGAAAAAAGACATAACTTAAAATGGCGGAAATAGGCCCTGGCGTACGCCTACTAATCATCTGAACCATTTACGTTCGAATATCATTTTTTTCATTTTTAAATCAAAGTCGATCGAACATAGATACCACGTAATTCATATAAAAATTCTACATACGTACGCCTCGTGGATTTATGAATCCACGAGGATTGAACAAAAATCAAAGTGGATCAGTTCAAAATCCGCGGCGATTGCATTTTTTTCAAACCATGATCGATCCACGCAGAATCCATGTCTAATCCACTTAAAATCAATGCCTGATCCACGTGGATAACTAATCCTTGTGGATAGTCCACGTGGATATCCATGCAATTATTCGCAACTGGGATGGAATTAAAAATTTATTAATGAATCGTTGAATTTAACTGCTTAACCGTGGAAAGGGATAATTCACCGACATTTTAGGGATAGCCAAAGTTAATTGTCGAATGACCAACATATAGGATTAGGAAATTTCTTTAGACAAATCATTGAATTTCCTACTTAAATTTGCGTGAGGAATAATTCACAGAATTGTGGGAGTAGCAACGTTATTGAAAAATGTTTCAATGCTCAGTATTTGATTTGGAACATTCATTTTATCAAACGATTGAATTAACTATTTAAAATATGTTGAATAGAAAATTTGCTAAAATATGGGAGTAGAAAAAATATTGAAAATTTGTTAATTGCTTAGAATATGGAAATAATAAATTCATTCTAACGAACCATTAAATTAACTTCTCCAACTGTGTGTAAAAATTAGTCAAAATTTTTGGATAAGTCTAAGTTATTGAAAATTGTTACATGCATAACATAAGATCTAAAAATTTATTTAAACAAACCATTGATTTACTGTTGAGTTAACAATTTTTTTTTATTTTTCAAATAATTTACGTAGGAAGTGTAAATATTAAATTTATAATTTGTAGATAAGGGTTGGTCAAAATTTTCAGAATTTTAGGGTTTAATAAATATAACCTGGCGAATTCGTCATTATGGTTAATTCCATCAAGGAATTTTAAAAGGGTCGTACGTAAAAGATTACTATCAATCGTTATGGGGTGGCATTCCTCACCCAATAGATAGGATGAGAAATCTTTCAACAATTTTATTATTTAAATATACAATTAAGTCCTTTTTTCATACATATTTTTTTCTTGCTCATTTTTAATTTTCATCTTATCTATATTGGTTAATTAGGGGGTTGGCGAGCGGTGCGAGCAGGGGAGCGGAGCTCCCCTAGTACATATATTTGTTGGAATTACTCTCGACCGCACGAGTGATACTGAAGGTAAAACTGTTGTTGATATTGTCCAATATCATAGGCTTAAATTGTAAAAATAAAAATCTCATCTCTCAGATCTCATGTTATACTATGCCACTAGTTTCATCTGTAACTGATGTTCCATCCATGAAAGTATGACTTTGTATGACATGGCACATCATTTTTAGAGTTTCGAAGAGCCAAATGCTTTTCAACATTATCTCTAAAAAGACGATTATTATTTACATTAATTACAGTACTTTATATTCATTTATAGTACCATTTATAGTATTGTCATTGATCAAATCTCTTATCAAAAATCATTAATAATTCTCAGATTTTAATGACACTGGAGTCTATAACTTTGTGTTACAAGTTTTTTAATAATCAGGTTATAAGCAACTCCTCATTCTAATTACAATAGTTACAAACAAATTGCCCTGATAAATCGATGAATATACAAATGTAGCATCATACCCCAATGAAAATATTAGATAAGTTCTGAAGCAAGATCATGATAAGACTTTGTAAAGTTCTTGTATAAGATCTTGATAAAATTGTAAGACGTCTAGTAATAAGTTCTTGTGTAAGATATTGATTAAATAGTTAAATTTTAATTCGCAATCGAACTTGAGAATAAAATTTGGCATCAAAATAAAAAAATTAACTTGCTACCTGAAGTCTTACAATTTTATTACGACCAATTTCATCAAGATCTTATACTAGAACTTGGTACTAGACGTCTTACAATTCGATCAAGATCTTATACAAGAACTTAAAAAGTCGATTATCATACGTAAGTTCTTGAATAAGATCTCATACAAGATCTTATCACGATCTTGCCTCAGAACGTATCTAATATTTTCATTGGGGTATATCGTACTTACCTTAAAACTTGTAACATAAGTGTTTTAATTTCCAACTGATCAACAAAGCATTAACTTGATGATATTCATTTCACCGGCATTCATCATTTTGCTGACGGCTTGATTGCACTTGGATACTGATTTCAACTTTTAAATCTACACGACAATGCGTAATGCTGAAAGCATCGAAAACATCGAGCGGCGTCGTATCATGTTTTAGTGTGTGTGCTGCAAGCGCTCTCTCTCTCTTATGACGCATCAATATCATACTCGTGAACAAAATCTTTCTCCGTGTAGCTCGTGAAAAAATTTGCTGAACACTCTAAATAGTAGCTATTCCAATGGAAAATTTCTTGATCTTTCGATCTAGACTATTAAGAAAAATCTTAAAAATGAAGTTTTTGAGGAAATCAGCTTTAAAGGTTTCATGGCGATTTTTCCGAAGAAAATTCGAAAATTCGAAAAATCTGATCTCCTCATCGGAAAGCTGAGAGAATTTGCCATCGAAATGATTGGTTAATTTTTCCTTCCGGGTGATTAAGGTACTTTTACAGCGAGTTAGAAATTTAACGATTCGACTGAATAATACCGTACAAGTTTTGACGTGAAACGCCACATAAATATACTATCATCCTTTTAAATTTACTTACTTGATTCTTTCGCACCTTTACGAAAAGCATCATAGAGGGTTTTTGTATCTTCATATATATAACTGATAAATTTTCCATGCTTGCTTTCAGTATAAAATTTAGAAACACGTATTGGCTCTGATGTCTAAAACATAAGAAAATCAAAAATATTTTTCATCAGGCATTTTTATTTTCAATCTACAAAAAATTCAACATAAAATTGTTTTCATATTATTTTGAGAGGCTAGAGTGCTATAAATTTTCTCTACTATTGAGCTTTATGACTGGCCGTTTTATCACATTGGCTCTGCTATTTGTAAACTCCCGCGTAAAAATCGGAACAATTGGCAATATATGTGCAATATATTGCAACTATAGAGGCGTATGGACACCCGCGCATATATTGCAAATTCATTGCCCATATATTGCTAATAAAATTTTTAAATTATGAAAAAGATTATTTGAAATCATTATTATTTCGATTTTTTATTAAAAAAAAGTAATTTGAACGCAGGAATGAATTTAAAAATTGAAATTTAGAATTTAATCCATTTATTTATTAAATCTAAGTTTTATTCATAAACGAAAAAAATTGGTAATAGTTAAGAAATTAAAGTGTTTAAATTGAACATCAGTATTTAAATAGAAAGTCAAATGAAACAAGAAACAAGTAAAAATTCATCTGCGGGGATGACCCATTGAAGTGCACATGTTGTTGACGACGTTGGTAGAATCGACAATGCCCAATAGATATGTGCACTTGCAGTTGACGTAGACTGGAAAGCATAATATTTTATTAAAATGATTGAATAATACATTTGTGGTATTAATACTTACATTCAACGGCACTAAAAATGTCCAAGGGTATGCCACCGTTTTTAAGCGATCGTCCTCGAGCGCACATATCGAACAAATTATGTTCGCCCACTAGTTTTTTCATCAAACGCCAAGTGAGTTCCCTTGGATTATTAAGCCAACGTTGAAAATAGGTTAAAGCGGCCTTATCAATCCAAACATTGTAGACTTTATACAGCCGAACTTTTCCATTTCCTGCTCTTCTACAGTCATCCAAAGGGTCAACTGCTACCGGTCTCCAAAAAAATAACAATTTACCGTCAAACTAGTATGTCTTCAAAGCATCTTTAGCAGCAAACAAAGCAATTTTTATCATTGGCCTACTATCCGTGAATTTTGAATGTAAAATGATATTATTAAGTAACCTCTTCGAATGCACCTGGTGGAGGTGCTAGTGGCCGACGACGTTGCCGTGGTGGGGACCTATTACGTCGATCTTCGTCGTCTCCGATTCTTTGATTTTGAACCTCTTCGGGTGTACCTGGTGGTGGTGCTAGTGGCTGACGACGTTGTCGTGGTAGCGACCTATCACGTCGATCCTCGTCGTCTCCGATTCTTTGATTTAGAACATCTTCGGGTGTACCTGGTGGAGGTGCCGGAGACCTACGATGTTGTCGTGGTGGGGATCTATCACGCCGACCCTCGTCGTTTATGATTCTTTTATCGCGTTCTCTTCTTCGAAGTAAGCGTGCCCTTACTTGCTCTCTTACTTTATCTCTCTCTAATTCTCTTTGTCTCTCGCGTTCCCTTTCTCGTTCTCTTTCGCGCTCTTCTTGTATTTGCAGCTCTTTCTCAATCTCTCGATCTATCTCGCGTTCCAAGTCAAAGTTTATCGCTCGTCCTCTCTCTTGTTTTTTGCTCTCGTCATCTGGGATCATCGGCACACTTACTGTATTTTTCTGTAAAAAAAGGATTTTTAGTGACTTTAAAACGATGTTTAACGGAAAAAATCATTTCTTCTTTAATCTTTTTTGCCCTCTCGCTCACGTCATTTCTCTCCAACTGTTTCTCATGTTCTTGTTCTCTCTCCAGCTGTCTCTGGAATTCTTCCTCTCTCTCTCTCTTCTCTTGAGTGTAGACCTGTTATTGTTGAGCTCCGCTTCTTTTGCTTCTGGACCTGGTTTTAGTTGTGCTAAAAATTTCGTTTTTGTTCGTGCTAACACGTGGTGTTCCGTGACATCTTTATCCGAAATCAGACCATCTTTAGCTGCTTACGTTTGTTTGCAAGCTCGTTAAAAAGAAAAATTGCCTGTCTTGGAAAAATTTTGATCATCTTCTGTGTTTGTTGTGGTTCACTGGCTCGGCTCAGCTTGATTACATTTGTGCTCCGTCGAGGCGTTCTCTTGCCTACTTGACAATATACTTGTGTGTGTGATAGTGCTGTTGTCGCGTGTGTGGATCAACACTGTAGACTCTTTGATTGTTGCCTGTCATTCGCCTTCGATTGAATCCGAGTATCGCGATCATGCCTACGTCACTGGAAATGTCTCCCGCGTTTGATGACCGTGTAATTACTGTGCTGGAGCGTATCGAGGCCGCACTGGTGGGAGTGCGAGCTGTTTGTGCCGAATTGAGGACCGGAGCACTTACTACAGAAGAGAAGCTCAACAAGACGGTGGCATTACTGACGAGCAACTCGGAGCGCATCGATGCCATTCAAGTCCGTCAAGGGCAGATTGAGCACTACCTGCGCAGGGCCAGGTCCTGCACGGAGCTCAAGATTATGGGAATTCCGTATGCTGTGGCGAGCTCCACTGGCGCAGACATCCGTCAGCTGTGCGTCTCGGTGCTCGAGCTCTTCGGAGCAGACCACACTGCTGACGACATCCAGGAGATTCGCTGGCTCAACCCACCTGCTCCTCGAGGAGCTGCTGGTGCTTCCGGAGCGTCTTTCCCTGCTACCCTCACCCTGGTTGTACGATATAAACAGGCTGTGACGCCCGATCATGTGATAAAATTGAAAAAGAAACATGGAAATCTGCTAGCCTCTCGGCTTTTCCCTGGTGCTACTGGTGTGCTGAGGGTCTTTGAGATGCACTCTCAGTATGTGCACGATTTGCTCTGCAAGACAAAGGATGTGGCGAAGGCGCGTGGTTATACCCAAGTCTGGGCCCACGATGGGGTCGTCTGTGTGCGTGGGACTGACAGAGCCGGTGTCATTGAATTGCTCACGGAATCGGACATTGAAAGTCTTTTGTGACTAAAAAAAGAAAATAAACATCACCTCAAACGCATAAATGACACTCTTGATAAAATTACAGTCATGCATCTCAACGTCAACTCACTCAGAGATCACCTTACTGGTGTCAGGGACTTACTGAACACACACAACCTTGATGTGCTGTCTCTTGTTGAGACATGGATGACTCCTGATCTCCCGTTGACATCGTGCAGTATACCTGGCTATACCTTGGTCAGAAATGATCGCGGCCTACCAGCGCCCGAGAAACAAAAGAAAAAGAAAAATAAGAAAAGTAATAAGAAAAAACGTAAATACATGCAAGGGGGTGGCGTCGCCTGCTACATTCGTGATACGATTCCCTATCGTGTCCTGCATGCTCCTCAAATAGCAAACTTCAATGAAACTGAATGTTTGCTGCTGTCAATTGGCGGTGGAGCACGGAAGCTGTTCTTTGGTGCGGTCTATCGTAGACCCGGCGGAGCTTACTTGACCAAATTTTTCGAGTTATACCACTCCATGTGTCATCGCACATACAGTGGCATGATTTTGGCTGGTGATTTCAACGCAAACTTGTTTTCCGATGACTATGAGACAGTTCACTTTCGTCAACTTGTACAAGAGGCCTCGCTTCATATCGGGCCTTTTGGAGCCACAAATCACGGAGCTACATTCGACACGGCCATCGACTATATCATTGTCGACTCACCGGAGAGGGTCGTATCCCACAAGAAATCTCCAACGCCTTTTGCCTCTGGCCATGATTGGATTATGATTGATTATGAGCTTACTACACCTCTGCCGCTTGTTGACGTTGTGATGTGTAGAGATAAACGCAAAATTGCTGTGCCTGAGTTCGCGACTGAGCTGCAGATTGCGACTGCTGATGTCTCTCGACTTTCCGACCCGGACGAGATGGCTGAGTGCTTACACTCTGCTATGCTGGTCACCCTGGATGCTTTTGCGCCTTTGCACAGGCGCTCTGAGCGTGTTGCTCATGCTCCCTGGTTCACACCAGCCTTGAAAGAAAATTGTAAGACCCGTGATGGGCTCTACCAGCGCTATAGGGTGACACGCGACCCGGATCTGCTGCTCCGTTTTCGACAAATGCGTCGCGATGTCAAGTGCGAGATGAAGAGAGCTCGAGAGAGATACCTGCTGGATGGATTGAGAGCTTGTGATACTGATGCAGGGCGGTGGTCATACCTCCGGCGTATTGGCGTCACTGGTCCCCAGCTTCCTTCCCCACTGGACTTTTTTACTGCAGACGAGTTACTCGACCACTATTGCGCTGTGACGACGGTTCATCCTGGCTGCTCTATTGATACTCTCAACCGTATCATTACCATGGAGGCTGACGAGGACCTGCCCGTGTTTCGTTTTCGCAGCGTTGAGGCAGCTGAGGTGTTGTCGTCTTTGACCTAGGTCGCTCAAGGCGTGGGTACCGGCTCCGGTGATGGACTGTCGCTTGCTTATTTCGGCGACGCTCTCGCTGTATTGGTGCCTGCATTTACCGCCATCGTAAATTCCTCGATCTCTAGTGGTAGATACCCACGGATCTGGAAGAGGTCATTCATACGGCCACTCAGTAAGGTTCGTGCACCTGCCTCACCTGCACAGACGCGACCCATAGCGAACTTGCCACACCTTGCTAAGGTCTGCGACAGGCTTTTGACAGCGCAATTGACTGAACACCTCGAATCAAATAACCTACTCTCGCCTAGACAATCGGGCTTTCGTATAGGCTTCAGCACCCAAACCGCTCTTATTAGAATCACTGAGGACATCCGCCGCGGCGTCGAGGATGGACTTATCACCATACTACTGTTATTTGATTTCAAAAGTGCGTTTGATACGCTGAATCATGAAATTCTACTCCAGGCTCTCAAAAGAATGAACTTTTCAACAAGCGCCCTTATGTTGGTCCACTCGTATCTGTCACAGCGATCTCATGCTGTGTTGGATGATGCTGGGCGTCCAACGGACTTCAGAGCCTACACGTCAGGTGTACCTCAGGGATCGACACCTGCTCCCATCCTGTTCGCTGTGTACATTGATGCACTGACACGTGCACTTCGACACTGCACCACCACGCACATGCTATTTGCCGATGATTTACAAATATATCTGCAGTGTCTCCCTTCTGAGATTGATTCTGCAATTGCACGATTAAATGAGGATGCCCAGAGTATCGCGGACTGGGCACAGAGCAGCGGCCTAACACTAAATGTCGCCAAGACAAAGGCAATAGTGTTCGCCTCCGACCAATACTTGATGCGCATCAGACTTGACCTCTGCGGCAAGATTCATCTTGGAGGGACTGAAATACCATTTGAGGATAATGTCAAGAACCTTGGACTCGTGATGTACCGCTCACTCAGCTGGAAAAGCCATGTCAGAGCTGTGTGTTCGCGTGTGCATGGCATACTCCACCGCTTGCGATCAGGAGCGGGCTTTTTGCCACCTGACATCAAGAAGCTCCTGGTCAGTGCATTTATTCTGCCTCACCTGGACTATGCCTGCCTCGCCTTTATCGACATTAAGACCTCGGTTGACATCAAGCTCAGGAGACTATTGAACACCTGTGTTCGCTACATCTTTGGACTGAGACGTGATACCGAGCTTCGACCTTATTACCGCAGGCTCGATTGGCAGACTCCATCGGATCGACGCAGCTACCTACTGAACGTGTTCACATATAGGATGCTTTCTACATCTTCTCCGGAATACCTCATGGAATTCTACCATCCACCGGATAACCAGGTCCGCCGTTCAGCACGTATTGCCGGTGGTGGAATGACACTGGAGGTACCTTTTGCCGACACCACCACCTATAAGACTGGATTCTCTGTACGTGTTGCCATATCATGGAATGCACTCCCGGCGCGTATACGTTCAGCTGCTTCCCTGCCGATCTTCAAGAGACTGCTGCGTGACCACATGAGACCCTCGTCCAATGCTCGTTGATTGTTCAGCCTCATAGCTTATGCCTGTTCATTTTGCTATATTCTGTTCATGTGTATATCTTTGCTATGTATTGTTATGCAAATTATCTGCTAATTTTTTTTCTGTTATGCTGTGTTTTGTTACCGTTCTGTATATTTTTGTAATTTTTTATCTGCAAATACTGTGCTACCGTATATTTTGTCATACATAGTTTGTTGTAAATATTTTGCCAATTGCCATTCGGTTATAATGACCTTGGCATTAATAAAAGTGTTCAATCAATCAGCTCGCTCTAAAATTCTTCCTCTCTCTCCAGCTCGCTCTCTCGTTCTGTTCCCATCTCTTCCTCTCGTTCTCTTTTATTTTCCTCCTCCTTTTTTTTCTTTTCTTTCAGCAGCTCTTTCTCTTTTCCTGCCTGACTAGTGGAGAAGGACGTGGGAGGTTCAAACTAAGAAAACAAAATTCATGAAAAAAAGCAATTAAACTGTGTTTCTTACTCGGACTCACTCATCGACAAGTCAAAAATACTCACTGGACCAATGTCCGAATAAATACTGCCGGTACTGCCCAAATCGTCGTCGCTTTACTTCGTCGCTACTGCTGTTCGTAGATAGTGGCAAGACGTGAGGCATTTCTTGGATTTTTTTGCCCAATCCTTTCAGAACTTTAACTTTTTTGTCAACATTTTTTTTCGACGATTTGTTTTTCGTCTGCATGATGACTACGATGGCGGCTATAGTGGCGACTACTTCGGCTGCTCGAATGACGCCTGCGATACCGATGACAATGTCTGGGATACCGATGACGATGACGACGTTGACGACTATTTCCAGCATCGACATTGTTCATCTGCTGCTGATTACTTGGACGAAAAACTGTACGAAAGATCTTCAGTAACCGTACGCGAGTTCGTTCTTTGCATCGGATCCTTAAAATCAAGCACACGTCAAACCGACACACAAATTGCCGCAATACTTAAATTAATAAGTATACTTCTACCTAGTCCTAACAAGTGTCCTACCAGTATTTTTAAGTTTAGAAAGTATTTTCGCGATATCGATGAGACTGTTTTGAAAAACATTACTTCTGTACAAATTGCAATGCCACAGTTGCTAATGAAGATTTTGATCCAGAAGCTGAAGAATCCACAGAAAATGAATGCTCCATTGAGGTATCAGATAAGTGTGATTGCGAAGAAAAATCCACGTACTTTATCGAAATACCCCTTTCAAGACAATTGAAAGCACTGTTCGGACGTAAAAACTTTTTTAATACGCTCTTGAAAAAAGATGTAATAGGTAGCTCTGCTCAAACTGTTCTTTGCGATATTCATGACGGTTCAATTTACAAAGATTTCATTAATAATTATTTTCATAATGAAACATCCGTATCCTTCATGTGGTACACTGATGGGGTGAGAATATTCAAGTCGTCAAAATACATTGTTTGGGTTTTTTAAAATTATTTTAGAGTTACCTGTAGAGGAACGCTACAAATTAGAGAATGTCCTCTTAGTTGGTTTATGGTTCGGAGACTGTAAACCTGTTCCTAATCTTTTTCTTAAGCCTTTATATAGTTCATTTATTGAACTACAGAAAGGAATCGATATCTACGTAAGATCTCGACCAATTCGTCAAAATTTACGGAGCTTTGATTTGTGGAACAGCTGATTTACCAGCTAAGGCTTTATTTTTATCGATGAATCAATATAATGGGTGCTTTAGATGTCAAACTTGTGTGCAAAATGGAATTACAATCGAACATAGGCGCGTATATCGTTTCATCGAGCATGTACCATTACGCACCGTAGCTGAAGTGTACAAAAATGCTATTCAAACTCACGAAATAGGATTCCCTGTATGTGGAGTTGAAGGACTAACCATTCTTTTGAAAATAGTTCCTAAATTCATTAGTTCCGTAGCCGTTGACGAAATGCACAATATACACGAGGGTGTTATCAAAAAATTAGGTGAGCTATGGTTCAGTAAAAAATATGCTCGAAAAAAATTTAGTATTTGCCATAAGATTGACATTGCCCCGACGAAAGGCTCAAATTAATTAAACCACCATTATTTATAGCCAGACGACCTCGACCTATAAAAACCCATTTTAGTTACTATAAATCTTCTGAATATAAAGCCTGTGCTTTTACTATTCGATTCCGATTTTAAAGGACTTACTACCTGAAGATTATTTTGAACATTACAAATGTCTCGTACTAGCTGTGTATTTATTATCGAACAGTAAAGTTCCAGTGGAAAACGTACGCTTCGCCGAAATTTTAATTAATGAATTCATAAAAAATTTCGAAGAATTATATGGAGAAATATTTATGAGCTGCAATGTACATAATTTAAAACATTTACCGATTGCAGTTTCTCGTTTTGGTTTACTGTGGACTACATCTTGCTTTCGATTGGAAGACTTGAATGGTAAAATTAAAAAGATTATTCACAGCAGTAATAAACCAGAATTACAGCTAGTATTCAATCTGGACATGTACATTAAAGTGTCCGTTATTTCCCGACTTTTTTGTAATGTATAAAAAAAGACTTAACACGTCTGAACTGTATGCAAAAAATCAATTAAACGAATCATATTATGTCACGTTTTGGAAAGATTCGAAAGCACATGTCGGTAAAATTTTGAAATATTATAAGATATGTAATTGTCAGTGTAAAAATAAGTGTGCGTGTATTGGAGTGTGTTTTTCATTAATACAAAAGTATGAAATCTCAAAACCTTTTAATATAAATTTGCCAGCTGGCGCTTTTAATTATATATTCGAATGCACATCTGAACATGAAATAATCCTCGTTAATGTATTAGATATAAAAAATGTTTGCATTAAAATAGAACTTTACGATAAAATATATATTTGTGAACCTGTAAATGATATAGATAAAGAATAAAATATTATAATATGTGCCAATAAAAAAATTAACCTTGTTATCTTTCAAAAAATATAGTTAAAAATATAAATTCAAAATCAATGTATCAAAATAATTTTCAACAATTTTAATTGAAAATTTTAAAATTTTATTAGCAATATATGGGCAATGAATTTGCAATATATGCGCGGGTGTCCATACGCCTCTATAGTTGCAATATATCGGCGATTGACTCGGCGAGTCGTCGCCAATATATTGCAAATATAAATCGCCAATATATTGCACATATATTGCCAATTCTTCCAATTTTTACGCGGGCTATATCCCGTCTAATTTTAACTTATCAAATAATTTGACGTTTGGTTTATTTCAACATAAAGTAAATGTAAAATTCGGAATAAATTTTAAAATCGGCGTGAAATATATCAGTGCGAAGATGCTCGATGCCTTCATACTTTGGAGACTCGTTGCTGCCATGAGCAAAACCTCGTATGGTATCGCCGACGCAAGGCGGACGACTATGGCTCTCTCACGGCGGACTCTCATGATGTCTGATGCTTTGAAGTATATTCATAATCATAGTTTTAGTATCTCCGATAATTGTGGTATTTGGTGTAGTTTCTGGAAAGACCCAGAAAACTAGAAACATGCAGTGATTGAGGATGTGTTTCAAGATAAAAAATTATTTGATGACCTCACTCATTTATTCTTGATTAGCAGAAAAAGCCACGCAGTTTTCGGCTGGTATATCAACAAACGCTAATGAAAACCTCAATAATATAATTACCAGTTTTGCACCCAACTCGAGAATGCATGGAATGCCAGCATCAGGCAGTCAGCGTACTGCTGCTGCAATCAACAAAAAGAACGAGGAACAACAGTATTGCGTTGATTTAAATGTCAAACTAGAATTATCTCCTGGTAAACATACCATACGTCACGCTAATCGTGTAGATGCAATAGCTAAAAAGAAATATATACAGCAATAAACTATTGATAAAAAACGTCTAGAAAATAAAAAACCGCTGCCAATTTATTGGCAAAGAGCTTCCTCAAAAAATTATATTAATGAAAGGACTTGGTTATTAAAGGTGAATTCGTATTTCATTGTGGAAATACGTTCGGTTGTTGCCTAACTTCCCGGTAAATGTCATTATTCAAAAATTACACTAATTCAAGATCGCCAATTTCGCTCTATAAAAGACCAATAATACAAAATTTCGTTTTGAGCTCTAACTTTTTTTTAATCCGTGAATCTCTACATTTTTGGTCTTAAATTAAAACTTGGCTGCTCACCTTCAATTTTAATGAACAAAAAAATATATAAATTACTTCATGTATACATAAACAAACCGAAAAAAGTTATTCCCAAAATAACAAATTTTACAACACAATACAATACAGAATAAATTTTTAACTTCTCGATGGATCCTAAAAAGATTTTTCGACACTTCTTA
>CACVKI010143894.1:0-20791 GCA_902732785.1 Trichogramma evanescens | reverse complement strand
AGATATGAGTCAAGAAACATGGTTTTTCTCTAATTTTCCTTGATTTCTGACTCATATCTAGCTCAATAATGAATTCTGTTTGTCTGCCGATAACCCAAATTTATCAGAAGTTGTATTTTGATGTATCGATGAACATATTACAATATGGGCCTAATCGAAGGAGACGAACACATTTATTTTTTGGAGTAACATGATTAAAGCCTGAAAATATCATTTTTATGGGTCTAGAAGTTGTAAATATGATTTGTAAGTACAAATTTGAATTCTACATCAAATTTTACATTAAAAACTATGATTCAACAATTTTTTCATGTCAACACCAGAAAATCAGAATTGCAAGCAGAATATCAGCAGAACAAGAAAATTCAACTTTGAGGCCCTGAAAATTCAAAAGGGTTGGACCTAGAGGGCTGAAACTTTCAGGATTTCCACTTTCCAATGTACTCTTTAAAAGTACATAATCTGAGAAAAAAACATTTTTTACCATCACCCTAACTATGGCTTAGCCCATACATACACATTTTTGAACGTATATTAATTAAATGCTTGTAAGAATGAAGTAAGGAAACACCACGCTTTTCTTTAATATTTGGATTGAAAATGAAAATCTTACGAAAACCACAGTCATTTGTCAGTTTATTGACTGCATGGAAGATTTTTTTCTTGTAAATATGTACTATATTAAAAAATTGTGGTCTATAGTACGAGTGAATTATTTATTGATTCTGGAGTTTCTAGTCAGAAAACAATAGTCGTAGTTACAAATATTCATAAATTTATAAATACTTCCTGAGATTTATATACGCAATTGTTGCAATACATTCGTATAATATTGAAAAAGTGGAAGTTCATTGGCAAATGGATAAAATGTCGATAAGATAAAAATGAAGCCCTTTACGGATCCGATCATAAAAAGTATATTTATGGTATATTTTTGCTTTGTTTTAAATGTAAAAGAAAGTTGTCAAATTACTGTTTATATTATAAAAACTAATAGAGCCTGTTTATTTTTTTTTATCTTTTATAGAACAAAGGTATTAATATAACTCGAGGGTGCGACGTTGTAAGTTCGATCAAGGCTGATAATAATAGTAATTTATAGAACTGCGTGGCATAAGTTCACATCTATGGCACACTTTTCCGAGCCATGAGTCGCACTTCTGGTAGCGCGAAGTGAGGTTAGCGCATGAGCGTATGCGAGTGTGATGCGAACGCCGCGGTGCCAGAATGTGCGACTTATGCCACCGAAAAGCGTGCCATAAATGTGAACTTATACCACACGGTGCTGTAAAATAATTTACTTACAATTTTCTTAATGAATAATAGTGAAAAAATTTATAAAATGGACAACAAATACAGACGAGCGTCACTTATGCAATGACCAAGACCATATATTTTCTCTGGAAATAACACTAAAATGTTTATTTCCAGAAAACTTTTTTTGAGACAATCAAAATATGATTTGATATGATTTAAAATAGGTGAATAAATATTGATTAAATTAACTATGTCTACATTGAGAGATTAATTGTTGTATAGAGTCATTGCACAACATTGTACCGTATTCTACCCATAATATGCTATGCCTTATATATTTTTTTTTGTAAAAAAAAAACGCATACGCCTTATAATTGGAACATGACTTATATTATTCGTAAACTGTTGAAATTGTCCATATTCTGCTCTGATAGCTAGACTTAGATATTTACTGCGTCATTTTTGTACAAATCGATATTCTAAACGCTTTTCTTTGCAAAAAGCTACAAGATTGGTTTGATTCCATGACTGTGCTGACTCAATTAACATTAAATCTTTTTACATGTTGATAAAAAATTATGTTGAAAAGTACGCCTTATTTTAGAAATATGCCCTATATTCTTTTGAGACTCGAAAATTCGACCACGGCTTATTTTTGGCGTACGGTATATTTTCGGTAGAACACGGTCGGTCTTTCCTTTCGATATTTTTTTCTATAATGAAATTCGAACTGATTTCATTTATTAATGGCTATAGAAAGTTGCAAGGATCTTTTACATCGTCGGTACGGAAGTTATAAAATCATATGAAGGATCTAGATGCTAACTACTGATGTAACAAGTTTTGTTAAAAAACATATCTGCACCAGTTGATGATACTGTTTTTTCCTACAAAAGCTCAAAATTAGCGGAAAAGTTGCGTATTTTAGATAATAGTGGAAAAAAATATATTGCTTTTTTGGTTTATACAATATGTTAATTATTTGGGTTATTATTTATGTTATGAAATTTTGATTGAACTACTTTGGAAAACTGGACACTATTGATTTTTTACGTTTATGCAAACTAAAACTCAAAAATAGCCCATTTTGAGAACTATAGTTTTAGTAGGCAAAAATTTGAAAAAATACTCAATGCCTCCTAGCAGCAAAATGCCAGCTTAATTTCCATTCGGCACAATGATACTTCGGCACCCCCATGATAAAAAAAATTAAAATCGTAGCTTGGCTATAATGTACTTTGGGTAGATAATTTAAACTGCTCACGCTTTCAACTTCAAAGAATTAAATTCGCACTTCTATAAAGAATAATTTTTTGTGTTGAGAGTACACAACACACTTTTACTAAAGAGTAATCTAAATGAATTACTATTTTGCCTACTTAGCATTTTTCAAAAAAGAGAAATTAGTGTTAGCTACATTTTAAAAAAAAAATTAATGATTACAGATTACTTTTTTCAATAAAGGCTCTTAATCGGGACGAATTTTATGACAAAATTTCTCGCAGACAACCCTTCAGATGCGTGAATTTAACTTCAAAGTTAAGAGAGTGTGCAATTTTAAAATGCCTTTGAAAATACAATGTTTCGCTGAGTTTCAATTTTTCATAATACCCGAAAGCATTTTGCAGAACCAAATACCGAAATAGCATGTTGTTGAACTGAGCATTGAAGTAGCATTATGTTGAATGAAAATTAAACTGCTCAGTTTTGTGAACTGGCATCTTACTGCCAGGAGGTATCGATATACAATGCGTGATTCGACGGTAAAATATTGGCATACATCACTTATGTATCATGTACAGAGTATTTTCAATTTGAAATTGCAAACTGGACTAATTTTTAAAAATTGATCGCAACTTTATTTCTTCGATATAATTAATTGTAATAACAGTGAAAAGTTTATCTCGTAAAAAAATGTTTATGTTTAAGGAGTATTATCAAAGCATTCTACTTTCTACACTTAAAAGAAACGAAATGATTCTAGGAAACTTTTTATTAAATAAAACAATTACGAATACTAAATATGAAAAAAATGTTAAATTTGATACCAAAACCGGGCTAAATTGATAAATTTCGAACAAAGATTTCCACTACATTTTTTCTATGAAGTTAAGTATTTTTTTCTGTTTTTTATGCATCTACCTTGCTTTTGAGAAAAATACTTGAATGCAAAATATGAGAAAACAAGTTATTAAAGAAATTCTAATTTTGTCCTGGCTTCGGTATCTCCTTAAAAAAAAGATTATCTATGAAATAGTCTTATCAATTTTTATTGAAACATCTTCCACAAGGCATCACGTGGGTATAACTGTAAAAACAGAAGTCATATCCAGTTTTTATTGTGATATATAAAATGATATGTCTCGTACACTTAAAAACAATAACTGTAATAAAAATTTCAAACGATTCAATTTGTATTAATGAAAATTGATCATTAATCTTGATTAATTAATGAAAGAAAAAAAAATAGTCAAGAAAAAACAAAATGATTTGTGTCGAACTGTTGACTGAATATTGAAGCATATACTTTATATTAAAATTTTCCTGACAACTTTGAAAATATCAACACAATACTGCGCAATTCGTATTCATTCGATTTTTATAAATGTTAATTTTTTCATGTCGTTAATGAATTATAAGTTTAAATAAATTTCAACCTGAGAAAAAATTTTGGTAGAAATAAAAAAGTTTTCTTTAATAAAATGATATTTTTCTGTACAGAACCCCATCTAAAGAAAAGTACAGGTAATCATTATCGGTATATACGCTTTATTCAATCAGAGTAACATTTATACTTATGACTTAAAGCATATTGCTGAACTTATGCCTCTTAGAACTTTATCAACCTCAACAGTAATGATAATATATAATTAAAATGTTTTTTAATCATAATTAATATGATAGCAACGAAATAAATAATAATGAGTTACCCGAAAAATGATTAAGTAAGTTTCAAAATCTATGTTTTATGAAAATCCAGCAACAAATGGTCTGCAGTCGTGGCTACACATACCAAAGCAATTTCAACTCGATTATATCTGCTTAATAAAAATTTTAAGCTCGACTTTGGTGTGAGAAGCGCTCCATCAAAAAATTGATTTACATTCGTATGCACAGTACTATTCAACATGTATACAAATACATAACATGGTATTTTATAAGTGCCTAGTGACAGAAAAGTAATAAAATAAAAAAATTTCATCTGTTGTTGAATGTTAAATAATGATGAAAATAAAATAAAACAATTTATGTACGGTTATAATAATGTAAATGCGTTTTGCGATTTAATACAATTCTGTTTGTTTAGCTATCGACGTAAAATGATCGCTAAACGCTATATGCACAATGCTTGAAATATTTTTCTCATTACACCGTAAATGGACTTTTTACGCACGATTCGATTGTTGCTGGATCAATACAGACAAACAGACAGACAGATATATAAATAGTTATGAACGGTGTGTCATTGTATTTGAGAGAAATAGTATACATCGGGTATAAATATGCTATTTTTGATTAAGTTGTTTACACACATCTCATGAAAACATGGTTATTTTCTCTCTCTCTTTTTCTTCTATTAATTCTTTTCATTCTTAAATATTTATCTAATGTATCAGTCCTGTCGCTTCATATATATAATATACATGTATAATTTATCGCATCATCATGATTATACTCACAATCAGTTTTAATTGATCTTTCATTTCCAGCACTCTTATTTTTTTATTTATTTAGTATGTACATTTATATTATCACGTTCTAATTGTAGAGCAGTCGTAAAAATGTTAGAATTAGTTATATATTTTGGTTTAATATTCTCGAAATTTCTTATTAATGAATTAATTCATTGTTGAAAAAACTATAATTTTTGCTCGCGAGCTATTGATTTTTTACTTAAACGACCATACAGTATGTATCGTTTTTTCACTGAATTATAAATATGACGAAAATGTTTTTAAATCATATGTTGCACAAGAAGCATCGTGATGGAAAATGTTATTTCTCAGATTTGGCCATGGAGTTCGTGGATCCTATGGCATTGCAAGCTTGTCTTCATAAAAGGAGAGTTCTTTTTATGCATATTTTTGAGAGTATATAGCAAATTCAACATACTGCATATTTGCCATACGAATAATATCAATGATGCAAAAAATAATCCACCAAATTAATGTCAATACTGAATAAGTAAGAAGTTTTATATCTTGTATGTGTATGCAAACTTAGATTAGACTGAAAGATATGCGAAGTTTTGTTTGAATTCGCGAAATTTATGTCTTGTTGATATAGTTCAATGAAATTTTGCATGCAATGTCTTCGTCTTTGACATTTATTCGTGAGATCACCTTTTTGGCATCACAGTGCGGACATTTAACTTGGCATTTGCTGTGTACAAATCACATTCAAAATAAGTATGTGAATTATTTTATTTTAATCTTTTCTATTATACCACTTAATTTGATCTTATTTATTTAATACTTCTTACGTGTATTGGGCGGTCTTCATCTATACTTTGCATCCACGGATTCCAGCTAGATTGTTTTTAACAAGTTGACCATTTTTTACCCGACTAAACTTATAACAAGTACATAAAATATGTAATTAAATATTTCATTCATACATTTTTATATTTGAGGTTTTTAGTTTGAAAATTAATACGCAATTTTGAAAAAATTTCGTTTGGTGAATATTTAGTTTTGAATAACGATTATGATAAAAAATAAGTACACTAAAAGTATTTCAATGGATAAAGAGTAAAACATATTATTAAACATGGGCTACATCACGATCATAGTTATAGTCCAAACAGTAAAAATGAAACTAAGTAAATACTCTTCAAGAGTACTCGGAAAAATTAGAAACCCCAAAATTTTATTCCTCTTGGTCCAAACCGCATGGATCTACTGAAACTAAGAGTTGGATTTTAATTTTTAAAATATAATTCTACTTTTCTAGGGTGATTACGAAATAGTACTTTACGATACAAGGGTTATAAGTGACACTTTGTAGCACGGCATAATTTAGGACCCTCGCTGCGCTCGGGCCCTTAAGTGTCCCCTACGGCCCGAGTATCGTACCCAATTTTATAGCACTGATCTAAGTTCAAGTTTATGTCCCCTTTTCCGAGTTATCAGTCGCACTTTCTGGTACCGCGGAGTGAGATTAGCACACGAGCGCAGCGAGTGTGATACGAACGACGCGCTGCCGTAAAGTGCGACTCATGCCCCCGAAAAGCGTGTCAATAATGTGAACTTATGCCCCGCTATTAAAATATTTTAATCATGATCTTTCATGTAAAATTTGACGAGGAAAACGAATTTGTAATTAAAAATAATATTCATAACCTTGAACCTTTAAATCCTTGAAAATTACTTTTGGTCTCCCACGAATAGGCCAATATTGGAGTATATTTCTTCATAGCACTGCGTGTCTTAAGTTCACATTTGTGGAACGCTTTTCGGTTGCATAAGTCGCACTTTACGGCACCGCGTCGTTCGGATCGCTGCACTTGGGCGCTTACTCTGCCGTGCCATAAAGTGCTACTTATGCCACCGTATCATAAACTACTATTAAAAACTAAAATACAATTTTTTCTAAAATTTGGTGAGGAGAAGACCAAAAGCCCCTTTGAAAGATTCAAAAACATGATTTTTTCCCTAACTATTCATGTTTTTCGTCCATTAAATGCTGTTAAATTGTGTCTATTGGTCTGTTACTGACCAAATTTTAGGGAAAGTTGTATTTGGATTTCGAAAAGAATATATAATTACAGTATTGTCTTATTTGAAGTATATGAACCACTTTATTTTTAGATTTTATGCTATTTTTACATTTCCAAGGTGTTAAGAGGTTATAATATGATTTTTGGCAATAAATTTAAATTTTTCTTCCAATTTTACATCAAATGTCATTATTCCAATACCTATTCATAGCCCTCACATGAAAGTAAAATAAAATAAATAGAACGAAAATGCAATTTTGAACATCTGTAGATTCATAAGTTAAAAAAAGGGGAATTCAAATATTCAGAGTTTTCATTTTTCATTGTACTCTTTAAGGATACATACGTAGTTTGGATTTTTATTTTTAAAAACCCGCTAGTTATGGTTTAACTCACATGTATGGGTCAGATTTTAAATTTTTTAATTAAATTTGTGTAATGAGTTTTCAGAAAACGAAAAATGAAATTACGTAATTTTTACAAACATCCAATTTTTGAGAAGAAATAACGTTATTTTCTCCAAAACATTTAATTTATAGAAAAAATTGCGTCATTTTTATGGTGAAATCCTGGACTGATCATTAGAAACGTCATTATATTTCGTTCCAATATGTGACTCACCAAATAACTTTTTTTTTAAACATCTCGAAATGACATTATCGTTTCAATAGGGAGGAACTTACCAAAATTTCATGAAAATTCGAGGACCCATGCGCAGGTTTATTTAAAACTTTTTGAATTCGATTCATGTACATAAATTAAACAAAGCTCTTTTATAATTTTTGATTTTAAGTAATATCAAAATTCAATACTATCAATAATAAAGTAGAAATTAAAAAATTAAGTAAAATGTCGATAAGCGCTCAAATAACCTCTGTGAAGCAGTCATGCTCTATGTTTGTAATGTGTAATTCTAAGACTAAATAATCACATTACATTGAATTCCTATAAATGTCAATGATTTACCTATCCAAATGAAAAGGTCAAAAAAACTTAATTTACTAACACCACAACCTAATTATTCATAATATTTATATCACGATGTAATGACATTACATTAATGTAACATAGAGCATTATATAATAGACATTTTGGTTTTTGATAAATTATTATTGCACTGATTAAGATCATTAAGTTTTTCTAATTTATAACAATTTTACATTGACTAATTTAATTGAAATAATCCAATAAATGATAATTTTAAATAAGGCACGTATATAAAATAAATACTTAAAAAGAGCAATCACAAAACTATAATGAAAATATTAAATTTAATTCGAAACTAATTAACATATTTTCTGCTTAGTAATAAATAACTATTAAGTGAAAAGTAACAGCCCTACAAAATATAACCGCGATATATTTATCATTGTATCTTCTTTGTAATATTAAGGGCTAACAGGGGGCTTAATTATTTTTCATTTTTTAGTTACAGTACTAGGCTGTAAAAGTAAAAAAAAATTTTTTTTCAAGAAAACACATGATAACTCTTTTCAATACCCTATTTGAAAGTATTTTGTGCAGTTAGATATTTAGAAACAGTTAAGTACATCAATAGAAAGTGTATTGACACACAACACAAGCTTTATAAACACATCAAAACTACCTGTCGTAGAAATCAAAGAGCGAGCATCAATCTAATGTAGACTGTGTGGTTTCATTTTGTTCAATAGCCAATTGCCCACGGTCGCAACCAAAAGCTAGCCATAAGATGAACTGTTGCTACTTGTGTGTACAATTTTCTAGAATTTAGTATTCATTTTTCATCATTTTCCATAAATTAATTTCACTTTGCTATATGTACAAGTAGCTACAGTTCATCTTATGGCTAGCTTTTGGTTGTGACCATGGGCAATTGGCTATTGAACAAAATGAAACCACACAGTCTACATTAGATTGATGCTCGCTCTTGGATTTCTACGACAGGTAGCTTAGATGTGTTTAAAGCTTGTGTTGTGTGTCAACACACTTTCTATTGATGTACTTAACTTTTTCAAAATATCTAACTGCACAAAATACTTTCAAATAGGGCATTGAAAAGAGTTATCATGTGTTTTCTTGGAAAAAAATTTTTTTTTTACTTTTACAGCCTAGTACTGTAATTGAAAAATGAAAAATAATTAAGCCCCCTGTTAGCCCTTAATGCGCTCGACTACTTTTTTACAAACAGCGATTGGCCGATTTTGCTAAAATATTTGTCAAATTTGACGAGTAACAAGAACTAATTTTTTTCAGCCAATGATCATTTTTTCAATTATTCTTCGCAAGCCCAGTATAGGGTATGAAAAAATTATTAAAATGATCTGAAATTTCATGTAGCATCGTGCTTTGAATAATTCACAAAATTTTTACCTAATCATACTTAATTTGATATGAAAATAATTTTAACAATGAGCATTCAGATTAGCATCTCTCGTTGATGTTACTCAATTATTTAGTATTACTACTGTATTTATTTACTTTACAATATATGTAATAACTATGATTGAAAAAAAAAGATTTAAAAACCTTTTTCTCACGCCTGAAAGCTCGCTGATTATTGATGTCAGCAAAACTAATTATCCATACATCATTGTTCTTTAATCAAAATTTTTCTTTCCATTAAATGTTTACGCATGAATTCGTATTTGACCCAATCGTTTTCAAGAAATTGAAATAAAAACTGATGTAAAGCTAGAATATAATAGAAGCCTGATAAATGTGCGTATACTTTTTACATGTATTTTATATCAAGTGTGTATAACCATTTCGTATATTTTTCTATTTAATTCATTTGACAGATATTTTACATATACCTAATAATATTTTTCAGCAAAATGTAAGGTATGTATTTTTATAGTAATACAGAAAATTCTTAGCTCATTCATATATATGACATTATGTTTTTTATTTACAAGTAAGTATATTTTCGAAGTCGTGATTCTTGACTTATGACAACTATTATTATATGTACAAAACAAATAATTAGACGAATATTTTGCGCGTTGTATTTTTTGGTACATATCTCATAGCAATAAAAGTCTCACTGCTGCAATTAAATTTTAAGAATACGTGTGAGACATGCATTCATTTATGTGCTCGAGCTTTTGTTGAATCGAAACTATTTATGATGTTTCATCATGGTACGACAATTCACTCACAAAACCTGAACGACGCAATCGAGGTCACTCGAAAAATATGCATCTGAGCAGGCGTAAATACGAAGACTCAATTTGTTTGATTCTGTACTGAGTACTATTGCCCCTACCGCTGCTCAAGTATGAGACATCTTTCTGACTATAACCAACGCTACTTGAGCGATATTTTCTGCGGACTTATTGTTAGCGCATTGAATGCTTGACATGCTTCTTTTTGATTTTCATCAAATGGCTCTTGAAAATTGATTTGTTATTTAATTCATATTATCATCTGGTTATTAGATAAAATAAATATAAGAAAAGACAATCTTGACGATACAATCACATTCAAAAATGGAATATAATAAAAATATCAATAATCCAGTCGCAATAATAGTAGAAACTGGATTTAGCTTGATCTTCGGTCAGCCTGTGTGATTAAGCATAGTCGTTTCTTCGGAAGAGGCTCTGATGTGGATAGTCTCAGATGGGTGTCGGCAGCACCGTGAAATCTTGCAGAGCAGTCTTGACGGTATCGTACATCGGCCGCTGATGGTGCAGTGGCTCGTCGTTCGCTGAGGCGCCACAGTAACCATCCGCGCTCGTGCACAGCGTCTGCAGCTTAGTCAGGTAACTGTCGAGGTTCTCGTGGTGTCCCAGTATCTTTTCAGGAGCAGCATTGGTAATTCCTGCAGTTGCATGGCTACCTGTTCCAGCCGAATTTGGTATACGCACGTGTTCTAGCAGTGTGATCATGTTATCGCGCAGAGATTGATAATAATCCGTTAGATTGTTATTACGCTGCTGGAGTGAGGAGTTGTCCTGCGAGTCAATAAATTATTTCATGACTTTTACATCGATTCAAGAGACTAAATACGATAAAATGTCATGTTTATAATTGTCCTTAATCAACCTAGCACACGTTATTAAATTTTTTGTCTATCAAATGTAATAAATTGATAATCGATATACGATATAAGAAATATGAAGAAATAAGCAAAATGGAGGAAATATTTGCAACTTCTAATGAGTATTAAACATGTAATATTAATATATTTATTACAGATTACAATAAAATAAAAGTATATGCAACGAAGAAAAGTACATGAACAGAGCTGAAAACCAAAAATAAAGTAGCGTACTTGCAAACCACTATCATTGTCTGGTATGTTGGCATTGCGAATCACGACATTTTCATCAGTTAATTAGATTTTGATCTTGGATAAGACAAGCATAAACTATTAATTGATCGATCTGACATAATTGTTTATACATCGTGTTACAACATATAAACATTATATGTATGCTTATAACGGTATGTAGAAAAAGTATTAATTTTGCCAAGTCGAAAATGTAATGTGACATCCCTAATGATGATCATGCAGGCCTCGTTTTCAGTTGTATTACCGACGGAGATAGGGATTGAACTCACCTTCTCGCCGTGTTTTAGTTGATTCTCCATAGCTGTGATGTCGGAGCGCAGTCGCAAAACCTGAGATTCGACCCGTGCATTTTCGCGCTGCAGCTCAGAAATCTCGGCTTCCAGTGTGTAGAGATCCTCGCCACCAGTTGCATTTCCAGGCGTTGGCGTTGTCGTTACCATAGCATTATTGCCCGACGCTGGGGAAGGCCCAAGAGTCGCTAGACAGGCATTAGATGGTACTGCTGGACCGTTGAGGCAGCTTGTCTCGATACCTACATTTTTTTCACTTATACACTATGTTCGTAGTTGGAAAGATCGCTGATTATCGACCGATTTTTTCTCCTCCTCCACTAACGCCAATTTTAACAATAATTTTTGATGTATAACGATTCTTTAAGCTATTATCAGTTAATAGTTGAACGCTTTATCTTCTTTGATTTTTCTCCATTTCTCCCTTTTTTGTATCAGCTCATTGACTCCACTATCTATATAAATATTATACATTTATTTGAGCGTGAAATCTGTGGATGTACCATGAGAAAGATATCGCACTTCATAGTTCACACCGTGTATTAATGCATGTAGCAAGGCTCTTTGTACAATCGATGGTACGAAGTAAAAAAGTGACTTGACAAATTTTCGGAGCGAAGATTATGCAATTTAAATGACGACGGAGAAAATCGAATTATTGCCAAATAAAGAAAATTTCCCTTTTTTGTTTCATTTACACAGATACATAGAAAGATGCTTAAGGGCACGTTTAGCGAGCTCAACAACAAGACCGAGTCAATTGTCAAGGGATACGATAAAGGAAAACACAGCGTGAAGTGCCATCATACCAGACAGTAGATAAAAAAATAAAGGGTGACACTGAGTGTTGGCTTGAGCAACTTTTTCTTGTAATCGAGTGTAACCAACAATATACTCAATTTTAAAGGATGATTCTGGTGTGAGCTTAAGCACCATTTAATTTTAATTTTTTTTTTAAATCAAAGTAAGACGTGTTGTATAAGTTTAGGTAGTAATAGTTCAGACAAGCCAGCACTCCAGCATCGCATTTATTTGTAAAAATAATTTATTTTATGTGTAAGGGTTACCGCAAAAAGTAAAAACACCGATAAATCAAAGAAACACATAAAAAAATCAAGTGGCGATTACGTCTGTCCCTTACCTTCAAAAGTAAATGTTCTCCTCAAAGCTCAATGACAGGAAAGGAGCTGATTGTGATCCCAGAATAAACCAGAATAGATTATTTTTTCATTATATAGTTGATGATCCGCTTTATAAAATTGCATAACTTTTTATTCCTTCTAGTTCAAAATTCAAAAGCCAGTAATTCCGTAAGATTTGTCAAAAATAAAAAAAAAAAATAATAATTAATGGTATTAGTAAAAAATTAAATAGACTAATAAGTTTTTTTATGCTAATATGATTAAAAAATTTTCTATTTTGAGAAAAATATAGTTACAATTGCCGCTATATCAAATTCAATTTTAACCCCTTGAGACTCTTATCAATTTGATTTGAACAAATATCGTTTTTCTATTAATATATTTTAAAAATGACTTTACCATTGGTGATGTTTCGCTCTTATGAGATAAATATATTTTAATTCTCTTTATATATTTGACTTTGGTTTTCACAACGTAATCAATTATAAAAAAAATTTCTTTAAAATTAAACAGTGTAAAAAGTTAAAATATTACAGTCCACTTTCTGATTAGGCTTCATATACGTTTGTAGGTCAGATTAAAAATATTTTTAATGAACCTTCGCACAGGGTCTACGGATGTTCCTGAATTTTTGGTCAGTTTTAGAATTCGTCAAAAGGGATCGAGAGCTACAGTTATGGATCTAAATACGATAATGTACTACCAGAATTATGTGGATGCTTGATTTCTGGTGGTGTAACAATGCGAACAACTTTAAATTTTCCCAGATTTTTTGACACATCACACCCTGCTAAAAATTTAGGAAAATCCGAGGATCCTGCGATCAAGTTTATTTAAAAAATTCTGATTCAGACCCATAAGTATATGGCTCAATTCACAAAACGTGACCAATTTGTGAACCGTAATATCGTGTTTATATTAATTTATAGTCACCCATTCATAATTACAGTTGACCTATTACTTAGTTTAAAAGTGAGAGTTGTGTTGTAAATAAATAACATGAATTGTACTAAAATTTTGAAAATGATTTAATTTCAAAATTTTGAGGTTTATGACTAAATTTGAAAGTAACGCTACTATAAATTTGTAATTATTACACCGAGAAAAAATAAAGTAGTTTCAATTTTGACCATCAATCAATGAAAACTTTGCGATCGTGACAGTATACTAAACGGTTGTTTTTAATTGGCGAGCCGAGTTCAAACTCCCAATTGAAATTGGCATAAAATGTGTTCGCAATGTTACACAGTTACTATTAAGTTATAGTGTTATTAGTATAATTTTAATATTGTTTATTACGCAACGATGCAGATGAAATATTCAAGAGTCGTTCGAGTTGATAAAATGAAAAGACTTCTGGGAGGTCATTTGCCTCGTGTATGACCTGGTGCATACGATGTTTTTTACACATTTCTTCCACTAACGATATTTTTATGGCGTTTTTCGGTTAGAAAGTCAGAGTTCATCGCATGGAGAATTAATAATACTTTATGCAATGTGTATATGTATAATGTGTATATGTATAAAGTGATATG
Source organism: Trichogramma evanescens (assembly GCA_902732785.1). Classification (NCBI taxonomy): domain Eukaryota; kingdom Metazoa; phylum Arthropoda; class Insecta; order Hymenoptera; family Trichogrammatidae; genus Trichogramma; species Trichogramma evanescens. The sequence goes on along the minus strand of CACVKI010143894.1, from coordinate 6,569 downwards.
AAAACATTTAATTTGTAAAACGAGGTTTCATGACGCTGTAAGGTTAAAAACTCCAGTATTACAAACTAGATTTTTCTTAGTATTCCATACGCAAAATTCAACTGTAAACCATTCCTGGATATGTTATCTGTTTTGCTTGTCACTTACTGTTTTATATACTACTTACGAATTATCGTTAAAAATGAAATTTCTATTCGCGATTTGACTAATCAAGAGGAAGATTTATGGTTATCGAGGCTGCAAAATAAATTTTACTCAGCATCCCACGTTTGTTTGTCGCTGTTCTCCATTACCATGCTCGGCAATTAGAAACTGCTTGGTGCTAAAAGTTTGAACTTCTTTTTTTCAGCGTAGTTTTCTTAGCAAATGACGTTGGCGTTAAACCCTGATTCCAGGATATCATTCGAAGATTCATTAAAACGTAATAGTAATTTACTGTACAAGTGTCGTAAGTAACACTTTCTGGTACGCCGTAGCTTATAGTGCAGCGAGGGTACTAATAGCTGGTCAAAAAAGTGTCCCCATGGAATTTTTATTGTAAATTATTATATTACGAATATGTAAATTTATTCTTTAACAATTTTTCGCCCAATAAGAATCAATATTAAGAATAATTTTATGGAAAACAAATAATTAGAATTAATCGAAGACTCCGTATAAGTGACATTTCGCGTCAACTCTCCAAGTGCCGTACCACGCGGCATTATTAGTCAAATCGGTTAATATGTAACTCGCTGTAAAAGTACCTAAATGCACCTTGGGAAAAAAAGATCGGCATTCGGAATCAAATTTGCCGAAACTTTTCATTTTTTCCAGAAAAATCTCCGAGAATACTTTAAAGTCGATCATTTCAAAAACTTCATTTTTAAGATTTTTTAAATATTTTACATCGAAAGATCAAGAAATTTCCCATTGATATATACATTTTTTAGTGAAGTCCTCTTCAATTTTAGCGAGATATAGTGAGAGAAAGAAGAAAAAACGTGGTTTTCGCGCCCACTGCACCGACTGGACATGCAAAAACCACGAAAAAACCATGCTTTATCTTCTTTTTTTTTTGCTGTATCTCTCTAAAATCATAAAACTCCTCTCTGAAAAGTCGCTTTCCGATCGGAAATTTCCTGCTCTTTCGATCTAGACTACTTAAAAAAATCGTAAAATCTTATCTTAAGTTTTTGAGAAAATCGACTTTAAGGATTTTTCGGTGATTTTCTCAGAAAAAATAAAACATTTCGGGAAATCTGATCTTGTCATTGGAAAGTTGAAAAAATTTCCCATCGAAATGATGCGTTACTTTTTTCTTCTGGGTGCATTTGGATATTTTTACAGCGAGTTACAAATTGGCTGATTCGACTAAATAATGCCACGCCGTGCAGCAGTAGGAGAGTTGGCGTCAAATGCTGCATAAGTACAGGTATCCCTCCGTATTCGCGTTTGCAGTTCAATCATTGGCGGTTTTCTACTCATGGCTTCGATTTTCGAACCGGATATAACGAGCAAAAATTTTGAAAAATTGCCGTTTATAACTAGAATCTGCGTAGTAGAATACCTGTTAGGGTGGAGCGAAAAACACCTATTTTTTTAAATCACTTTGTAATAGTGTGAAATGTTATTCTTTTGCGGATACTGACAATTAAGTTTTTCCACTCTAACCATTTAAAAATGTCTAATCACAACCTCGTGCAGAACTTTTTGAGACCATCTTAGGACCTCGCCGCATTAACCCCGCGAAAAATACACTCAAAATGCCCTTCCAATGAGTAAAAAAAATTGCATTCATGTTCCAATTTTGATCCAAAAATAACTGAAACGTTTATATTATGCCTATATTTGTCTATATACATGGGATGTTCCACATAAAACGTAATATTCTAAAAAGTTTAATTAAAACCTATTATATATTTAAAAAAAATACATTAATCAATCCCAATTTCCGAAATTTGAACCCCTGCAAGTACATTCCTCAATTGAATTTTCATTTCCTAAATGTTATCCCGCTTTTATGGGGTGTCCATTAAAAAATATTTGAATAACAATTTTTCAATAAGTTGAGACTGTGTGAACAATAGACCTAGGGTGCTGAAATTTTGAGATTCTTCATTTTTTAGTGTTCTCTTCAAGGGTACATACTACGTTTTATTTATTTATTTATTTATTTATTCAAGCATTAATTTTTTGTATGCATGTCACGATTGACATATATTTAAATAAGTTATAATGCCGTTGTAAGTTAGATAGAGTCTCGATGGGTTTGAAAGTGATTAATATGCCTTAATAACTACATTACATTTATGATCTAACATTTTTAAAAGTTTTTATCGAACAAAAAAATGATAGAGCTGAGATTTAATAGGTATGTGTAAGATGTACGTATAATACATATGGATCAGGGTGAAATAAAGTACATATTAATTGGTATGACAGCACATCATATTGCGTGAAAGTCAAAAGAAGATCGTAGTTGTAATTGAGTTCAAAGTCAAATACGAGATCAATCATATCATTTACATTTTCTCTAATTGCAAAGCCGAATGAGAGAAAAACGATAATTTTCAATTATAAATAAGTTTTCAATCAAATGTGAATATTTTTTACAAAAAAGGGAGTGATGATGAAAACCTATGAAAACTTTTTCGAACGTATAATTCATCACTGATTTTATTTTTTGCTACTATTCTAGAATACTTTTGCATTCAACGAAGGTCTTTGCATTTACATAAGATATTCAAAACATTTTTACCAAATTTTTTTTTATCTTATTTTAATGAGGCGTTATAATTTCGTGCAAATACAAACCCTTCGATAAATAATGGTCATGTAGAAAAAAAAATAGTTTTTTTTACCTGTAATGCCCTTGCTATACATGGCCGACATATCTTCAAATTTGGGTTTCTTGACTGAGTGACCTGCAATCGGGCAACCGGAGAGTGATCTATGCGTGGAAAAAGATCCATTGATGTGACCTATGCCATCACAACCTGGCGTTGGGCAATTGACACCTTCGAATTTCATGGCAGTGGCCGCAGCTACTGCGGCTTTATGCTGCTCCACAGTGCCGCCGGACTCGAGGACCCTCATCTTGTTGCGATTTGCTATGGGGCAGCCAGAAGCGCTGTAATCATCGTTTCGTGTTCGTTACTATTACGTTAGCTCCGACTGTTACTGCTACTTGTGACTCGGCATACATAATTTATACATTAAATGCTTTTGCACACACCGAAGGCTATCAATAGAATAAGGAATGAGTGTAAAAGAGGGGATGCATCTAAATGAGAAAAAAAATATTGCAAAGCTTGAATAACTGATGAATATGAAAAATTATTCGTTAAAAGTCAAAACTGAAAAAAACTTGCAAGTATTGCGAATTCAAAACGCTGTATTTTACCTGCGATGCGACAAAAATTTGCCAGTAGCGTGACCAGAACCGTCACATCCAGGAATAGGACATCTGTGAATGGCATCAAAATTATCCCCGCAGCAGGAAATTAAAAGTTGAAATGAGCATTAAAAAATGCGAATATATTCCAATATATCAGCAGCAGTAGATAGCAGCGAAAGATAGTTAGCGAGTGAAATGAACGGAAACCGCACGCGCAATGCCAGTCAGCGTCTTCGTCTTCGAATCGACAAGTCGGCTTTGCATTACAGAGCTTTACACCCTATAAGCGAGTATCAAAGCATCGGTTCATACGCATATTAAAGGAACGTGCTGGCATGTGCACGGGCTTGTATGTGCCTCACGATTGAGGGAGTATTCAGGCACGTAATATCTCTTATATGTATATATGCTGATTTCAATTAATCTTCGCACCACTCGTATACATAAAGTTTTAGTTGCAGCTCACAAATGTGTGTGTGTGTGTGTGTGTGTGTGTGTGTGTGTGTGTGTGAGGGTGTGTGTGTCTACACTAGTGAGCGTATTGATGTCACAGCACTTTCTGTTCCTAACAAAGTTTTTGATGGATACATCAAGCAATGGAGATTCGTAGTGTGCTTGGATAAATCGATGCCTGCTATCAAGTTGGCTTTTCTAATTAGTAAAATTATCCACGATCGCGTGCATTTTAATTCTTGAAACCCGAGAATATTTTTCGCTTTGACCATTTGAACTGTGCAGTCTGTGTAGCCTGTATAATAGCTTAGTTATATCGCGTGAGCATTAAACATTTATACCCTCTACTTGCTCGGTCGGACTTGTCAAACTCGTTGTATTTACAAGAGCCATCAAAGGAAATATTACTAGTTTGAAGTCGCTTAACGAGCGATCAAAGAAATCGCTCTGTCGTGTAAGGCCGTAACGCAGTCAAAAAAGGTCAAACTCTCACCTCCTCGCGTTTAAAGCTTTACAACCGGTCGTAAGAATATGTCGTATACCACCGGCCACGGATGATACATTTTATGGGCTGCGTATTATTATACATGTCATATGCAAAATACTGACCTCAATGGTTCGGAATCCTGACCATCTCGTGGTTTGCTCTTGGGCTTATTGGCTCTAGGGCAGCCTGATAGGCTTCGATGGGACGAATAGTTGCCAGTTACGTGCCCCGAGCCGTCACAGCCTGGAGTTGGACATTTCAGCTCTTGTGAATGTGCTTGGATTTGGGAACGATCGGATCGTGGACAACCGGAAAGACTGTAAAAAATTGAATAAAACTTCTTCATGTATCCGCATATCTCCAAGTTTCCGTCAATGGTTTCTTATAGCCTTACAATTTGAATAATAATACTGATGTGCGGGGAATGACTCACTATATCTTGTATACATGAATCAGGAGGCATGCATAATTTTTAAAATTATTTTTACAGATCATTATAACGTCGCCCCAGCGCCGGAAGGTATCTTAATAAATTTAGAGACAAAAAAGTGCCTCAGCCCTATATTAAAAGGATAGGACTAAGGTACCTTTTTGCCTCTCGAGTTTAAAGAGTTACCTTCCTGCGCTGGGGCGACGATAAATGGTATTCTCACTATCATCAACATTTTTTTCAAAAGTAATGTCAAACAACAGTAATCTGATGTAATTTAAATTTTTTTCATGGAATGAATGATATAAAATCCAACGTAAACATATTATATGCTATAACTAATTTTAGTTTAAAAGCCATTCAATATTATTCAAAGTTTTAATTTTGACAAAATTCATTAATATTAAATGAAAGTATAATAATATATATACATTTTCTCAACGCCAAGAAAATTTTAATTGATTTTTCGAAACTTTTGATGATTGCTTAAAATGTTTCATTGAATTATTGACACTACTGTTAGAAGATTTCTTCTAATTTTCCAAACTCGATTCAATTTAATAAATGCGAGGATCAAATTCATGTTAAAATATAATCTATCAGTGGTTGAAATCGATTTTGTAGACTTTCATAATTTCGTCAGGATTTTCATACATTTACGTTCCATAGACATTTCTACCTAGCATAATGAACTAGAAGTATTAGGAATAAGACTCAGTAACTACTAGGAAACATGAGGGGATTCTGCTCTGAGGCACGCACTCTCACCGAGATCATAAAAAAACTATATGAAAGAATGAGATAGAGGGAGAGGAAGAGAGAAAAAGAGAGTCTCGATGGTACTTGAGCGGCCGCGATATTGCTGGAGCTTCTGCGGGGCCTTAAGTACGTACAATCACGTACGAGCTAGCCTACCCTAGAAGCATCTACACATTTTCGCTAGTAAAGAAGGTGTAGGAGCTTTAGAAAGATATGTTGTATATTATTATGATATGTGCATAGCCCCAGCTACAACCACAGAGAAAATGGCGTTTTAAAAGTATTATATATTTGAGATTGCGAGCGATCATCAAGTGGACGACCAGTGTTTTTTCCTCTCGGGCTTTGCTATTTAATGTAAGCTACTTTGTTGACTTCTCGCTTACTCGCTTTTTTTCTTTTCCTCTGTTTTGTCTTTTTTTATCATATCGAGAAAGAGTGAATACTATTTTATAAAGTACTGTGATTGCGAAATTTTGTTGAAAAAGTTACGTTAGGAACTTGCATATATGAGCCATTCTCTAAATAAAACGCATTTTTTGAGGTAGAATCACGGCGAATTTTTTTTTCCACCTACGCGGATACGGACCCCCGGGAAATGTTTTTGGGGGTCCTAGGAACATGTAACAATGTAGGAACCATTGAAATTTCAATAGTGTTTATTTTTATAGCTACTTTTGTGATTTAGAGGACGGAAAATCGTGTTTTCTCGTAAATACGACTAATTATTTAATTTTTGAATTGCTAAAAAGGTATCAAAACTCGTTTTAAAAAAATAACTGACTACTGTGTTCGATAGGAAATTTTCTCAGCTTTTCAATGGCGGTATCAGATTTTTCGATAAGTCGCACATTCGCCTAGAAAATCTATATATTACGCGTTGAATGAATCTCGCGCTAAAATTCTGGCCTCCCCAAAAAATCTGGAAAATCGACGACTAAAAAAAAAAATAATTTTATTATATATATACCTTGTATTTACAATGTATATAAATAATAAATACCTTGTATTTACAATGTATATATATAATAAATACCTTGTATTTACAATGTATATATATA